>CM067504.1:10223001-10405501 GCA_034509495.1 Acestrorhynchus altus
ATCCATGCAACATCTATTAGCACAGAAACTGAACATTTTAGGCTGTATTCTTGTTTTCTTGTTGTCTTGTTGGTGTAAAATACTTGAGAAGATCAAAGTATTATCTTTTAACCAAACCCAGTATTGTACAAATCCATCAAAGTTTTCCATGAAGTTTTCCCTTTTTTTTCCTCAAGTACTAGGAGCGCCTGAATGTCTTGAGACTTAGCTTTTTTCAACCTTTCTGTTGATGTTTTTTTTTTTTTTTATTATTATATTTCAACCTTCCACTCTATCGTTCCCTGAGGCTCAGTAGAGGGTAAACCTGCCCATACACAGTACATCACTCTGCCTGGCTGAAACACATCTACCTCTCCAACATATCTGCTTTCCTTTAATTTCGCAGGAATGTGACCAAGTTCATATCGATGATGTGGCCTCAGATGACAACGGGCAGGACTTGAGGTATGGTAGGAGTTCCCCTCATATCGCTGGTATAGTCTCAAGGGGAGTGTATGGGAGACTGCTGTGGAGAGTATAAGGGTTTCCACTAAAGTGAACTATATGCCTCATAAAATAGCTGTCTCTTTTTTCCCCACTGCATACCATTACCATATTAGGAATTAATACCTATTGTTTTTCACTTTGAAAACCATCCTCCATTGCTAATGTTTAAGATCTTATTAACCATGAACACACATAAGTGTTGTATATCATCTCTGTCATGCAATAACAAGAGAAGGAAAAAACCTTGTTACCTTTCAGTGGAATTTGTCATTTTCAAGCATTTTATTGGTTCATTCATCATGGAATTTTGATGTAAAAAATAAATGCCAGATTTTTTTTATGGTCAAAACAGAGACACCTGAATTTTTCGTTAGAGTGATGATATATTTTGACAGGTAAATTTATTTTATTTTTAATTTTTATTAATAGAAATAGACTTCACATTTTGCGTTTTAATGTTAACTGGGAATCTGGTTAGTCGAATCAATAATAAGTGCTTACCAGTTTGGATAAACAACAACAAAAATAATAATAAATAGAAGTAGAAGAATACATAAACACAAACACAATTCCCAGCTTGTAGGGAGAAAATTCCCCCAATCACGATACAAAAAGTCCTGCTTCACAGTCAAGGTCCCAGACATATGGCCCATCCAAACTTTGGTGAGAAAGTCCCGGTTCATGGCACAACCAAAAATCCCCAACCTTCAGTCTAGCCAAACTCCAATACCATGCCAAAAAAGTCCCAGCTCACTGCTTGGTGAACTCTAGCTGAACTCAGAAAAAAGTGTCCCAGAAGGTGAAAAGCAAGGAAGCAAACTCAAACACACAATGAAACAATCCAAAATGAACAAAACCCCCAAGCAGAACAGCAGCACAAACAAAAGTGCCAGTGTTCCTACAATGGAGATGTGCACACATACACGTACACAGACACAGTGCTATCACAGTGCATTCATATATATAGACATCACGCAGCTCCTTTTACAGTGATAGAAAATATGGTTGCATAAAAGGCTCCAATAAAATAATAGACAGACTGCCATCAGGATTATCATACCAGTGTCTTTGTCAAGATGAACATGAATAAATGATGATGTTGAATAACCAATGTGGTTCTAAAACAATAATGCACTGTTAGTTAAGATTAAGGTTCTTGTTTTGTGGTCTACTCTATGATGGAAATTTGTATTGACCTTGTCATGGTCTTCACATGTGTATCTGCTGTCTGTGACTGTCTCTATAGCACATATAACTTCGGAACTGATGGCTTCCAGAGTCCAGCAGGTGGAGGTGCTCTGTGCCTAGGCTCAGGGGTTCATGGTGGTGTTGACTGGATGAGGAAACTAGCTTTCCGTTACAGACGAGTAAAAGAGATCTACAACACCTTTAAAAACAATGTAGGAGGTAAGTGAACTGCAGAAAATGTCATGCAAGAGAATAAAATATAATAACAGTAATAAAATGAATTATTGTTGCAAACAACAACATTGAGGTTCTATGAAATAACTACATTTTGTGAGGAGGAACATGCCTGAAGCCCCTCCTCCTTCCTATCTTCCTAAAAAAATCCATCTTATCCTTGTTTGTGTCTACAACAAAAGTTTTCGCAGCCCTCCGTCACCCCGTCTCCTCCCTTAAGCCCTTAGCAAGTACAGTCCCACCAGTGGGATTTTCTGTGGCGGGTCCTTGTTTGGTATGGTCCCATTGGACGTTCAGAATGTTCAGCTTCAAACATTAACTGACAGTCAGCTTTAATTGCACTAGCTTGTGGAATGTACACTGCATACTTCTACAAATGGCCAAAACTCAGCAACTCCTGTAAAACAGACGTCCAGAACTCATTGCGAAAGGGTTAAACCCTGTCATCTACTTATCAGAGGCCAGAAGCCACCTGAGCTCTAGGAAAAGTATTCTGAATTCTCTCCCCTCTTACAGTCTCCTCCCAAATCATTTTAAGCTGATGGCATGTTCTGAGCTAGAAAATAATTATTTATGTTAACTAATGCTCTTTAATTATTCTCTGATACTGTGTATTTAGACTGTACTTATCAACTACCAAAGGTGTGATTTTGAGTGGTCATCTACAATAACTAAAATGCATATCATAGCATACAGTATATCTCCAAAACATTAACCTCGCATAAGAATGCAAAAATGTTCCTTACTTTGAATGGAAGTCAGTGTGAAATCAGAGTAGTTCAAACTAATTCAAAATAATTTACTGTCTGTTCAGTGTATAGAGCTACTACAGCTTTCAAATCTGAAAAAAAAAAATTAAAATGGACAAAAACAGAGATGGTTTTCATTACACAGCAGTGATATCTGGTACGATCACAGTGAGATCACTGTAACAAATCTCAGTTGCACAGTTTTAGAGCCTACAGACATAAATTTAGTGCCATTTGATTTCAATTTTCCTTTAGCACCTGTTGAATGGAAATGCACAGGCTTACATAACCATTAGACACTCGATCTTGGTCGTGGAGAGCCCTTGCGCTGCACATTTTAGTGCCTTTTTGCTCCCAACATACCTGATTCAACTGATACGCTTATGAACAAGAGTGAGTTGCATGAAGTGTGTTAAAGCAAAGAATCCTCTAAAATGTGAAGGGTATGGTGCCTCCAGGACCAGGGTTGAAGCATACGGAGGGCTGAGATAAACTGAAGTATGTGGTTAACATGTGTTTTGATTGGCAGGTTTATTGGGCAGTCCCAAGAGGGAGGAATGGCTTCAGCTGAGGAGGGAAATGGAGGTTCTGACAGATCTGTGGCTCACGCATGCTCTAAAGGCTCTAGCTCTTATTAACTCCAGGTGAGATGTACTCAGAACACTATTGTTAAGATCTACCAAACAGATGTACAAATATCTGCGGGTTCAACAAGTTCTTTGAGTAATGCCACAGAAGAACCACCTTTGGTTCCCTAAAGAAACGTCTATGATGTGAATGTTAAGAAACCTTTAAATTGGTAGATTTAAATTATTCCTTAAAAATAGGAGAAGGAAAGAGAATTCCTCAGTCCTCAGTTCTTAATTTTATAATTTTTGCAAAAATGTTGTAATGCTTGAAATGAATAGCTGAACTGTAATCTAATACTGTGGCCCATTTTACTTTCCTCAGACCAAACTGTGTGAACGTGATGGTCACCACCACTCAGCTCATCCCAGCTCTGTCCAAAGTGCTGCTCTATGGTCTTGGAGGAGCCTTCCCCATCGAGAACATTTACAGTGCCACCAAAACTGGTACATGGCTCCTTATTGTACTTACTGTGAAGACCAATTTTCACTTTATCATTTGGACTTAATTGATGACCTGAGCTTTTGCTATGTTTGATTTTGGTAGGTAAGGAGAGTTGCTTTGAGCGAGTGGCTCAGAGGTTTGGAAGGCGAGCGGTGTACGTGGTCATTGGAGATGGTGTGGAGGAGGAGACTGTGGCAAAGAAGGTAAGATTGAGTGAGACTGATTGGGGAATACCTCACTGGTTATGAAGGTGGAGGAGTTAAGGCACTCTGCAAACTATTTGGAATACTTTGACTGTTAAAGGAATTATTTTAGGGGGATTAACATGGAATTCTGTTCAATCATACCATGACCGCATCAAAAATTAGAGTATTTTATTTATGGAAAACAAACCAAAGTCACTTACAGTAATTAACGGTTGATTTATCATGATTTGTGTTGTTATTTCAACTTGTACTCCTAAATTCTTGCAGAAAAACATGCCTTTCTGGAGAGTAACATGCAGGGCAGACCTGGAGGCGCTGAGTCACGCACTAGAGCTGGACTACCTCTAGAGGGCAGGATCTGCCTTTTATGATTTCGACTTGGTTGCCTTACTCTTCATTAGACACAGGCTGTCAACAGTAATCACATGGCCAAGCCAAGAACTGCAGGACCAATCAGCAGGGAGCTGCAAACTTACTGGAAATATATTTGTTTCAACTCACTCCAAGAAAAACTTTTTCCTTCATTCTTTCTTTCTTTCTTTCTCTCTTTTTCTTCATCTGTGACAAGCCTCCGTTTTATACAGTGGAGCGTTGCACTGAAGACAGTGGCCCATCAAAGACCAGAGCGCTTTGAAAGACCAGAATTTCAGTTTGTTTTTGTTGATATGAGGGACAAAGTGAATTAAAGACACATTTGTATGAATCATTTGTGATGTGAATTCAGAGTTATCATTCAGAATCTTTTTTTGTTTTTTTGGGGGGGGGAGAGTTTATGTATTTTTTTTTTTTCACCAAAAGCTGCAGTAGTTAACTATATATGAGACCTAGCTCAGAGAGTAGGTATGGATAACCCAAAGTTTTGTAAAATTAATAATAATGTTTTCTGTGCATTCTGTTAACAGTTGTCACTTTTTAAACTGTGAAATTCAGTCATTTCTTTTAGATAAATCAAGCACAATTGGTGGAGTTAGATTTGAGATCAGTTGGGAAAAGCCTAGAAGCCTTAAAGCCTTTTTTTCCGTTTATGGTATTTTATCAGTAATGCGTCAGTGGTGCAAACATACATACTTCCATTAAGATGAGCTTGAAAGAGTCTAATGGAATTCCACATAGGTGTGGATCAAACACGTTATCGCTGTTTCACAGCGATTTAGTGTATCAGAAAAAAACTTGTATCTCCAAAATGGCAACTGTAAAGGTCAAGGAGAAATCCTTCTGAAGTTTCAGTGAAAATCAGTGTAAACAATGTTTAATTTACTGTAATTTCAGAGCATATACTCTGGTCCAGTCATCAAGAAATGTGTTTACAGTGTAACAAAATCAACTGGTAGATTTTCATTTTGTGAAAAAGTAAAAAATGGAGATACAAGGTTTTTATGTGACATGCCTTCTTTCTTTGAGTAAAATGTACTGTAATTTGTTTAAAAGCATCTTAATTTTAATTTTATGACTAACCCTGAAAATAGCTGAATTCTTGAAGCTAAATCTATCACTAGAGATGATAATCTTCTTCTTAACTTATGAATTTTTGTATCTTTTTTTTTTTTTGGTGAGGTGATTTCTTCAGCACTAGAATATATTTCCTGCATTTCACTCCAACATGTGCCTGGGCCACAACGATCTTTATTCTTGTTGTTTTATTTGTTACTGGATGTACATTTGATTTCTCATTGCTTTGTATTAGCTTTACTGAAATTTATATATGTGTATCAATCCTGTATGGAATGTGTATGGTTGTCTCTCGGCTTGCATGTGCCTGTTACACTGCCTGTCCACCTAGCTATGATTTGTATATAAGGTTTTATTGTTGGTCTGTTTCTATGGGCTGTTATGATAGAAAAATAAAGATAAATTAATTGAATCTCAAACAATCTCTCTTTGTTTTTTTGTCAGTTTAGTTTCTGGACTGTTTAAGATTAATGAATTACATTTCTTGTCATCTTCCTTAATATTCTGTTGCAGATTGCTACTTGGTACAATGAGTTTTCAAGTTATATATACCCTGATCAGCCATAACATTAACACCACCTGCCGAAACGTTAGTAGGTCCTTTCATGCCACCACAACAGATCTGGTTATTCAAGGCATGGATGTGGTAAGGTCTCTGAACGTGTTCTGTGGTATGTGACACAAAGGCGTTGGTGGCAGATCCTGTAAGTCTTAGATGCCAAAGGTATTTTATTTCAAATAGAAAAGTGTATTTATTGTACACTAATACAAAACTCTTTGCTAGTAAGTTGTGATGGGGTAATGGGGTTTAGTGTTAGTTGTTGGGTGGTTGATATGGTGTTGCTAAGTGGTTGTTTGGTGGGTACCACTGTGTTGCTAAGTTGTTGCTATGGTGTTGGTAAGTGGGTGCCACAGTGTTGCTAGGTTGTTGCTAAGTGGTTGCTAGATGAGTGATATAATGTGCATAAGTGGTTGCTATGTGGTTGCTAGATGGCTGTGTTACTGTTGCTAAGTGGTTGCTAGATGGGTGTTAAAGTGTTGCTAAGTGGGTGCCACAGTGTTGCTAGGTTGTTGCTATGGGGATGCTAAGTGGTTGCTAAATGGGTGTTATAGTGTTTCTAAGTGGTTGTTAAGTGACTTCAATGGGGATGCTAAGTGGTTGCTAGATGGGTGCTATAGTGTTGCTAAGTGGTTGTTAGGGGGATGTTATAGTGTTGCTAAGTGGTTGCTATGGGGTTGCTAAGTGATTGCTATGGCATTGCTAAGTGGTTCTTATGTATATTTCCTATGTAGAAAAACTGCCAAATTCACATTATAAAAAAATCATTTTACATAGCTTTAAACAGCTACTGTATAAACTTCAGTGTGCTGTACTATATTACTAAATACAGGCCCAAAGACTTCTCTCAGTGGAGAATGGCTCCCTCTGGTGGATCGGTGAAACAATTCTCATTAACAAGCTGCAGCTGTGTATGATAAGTTTCAAATCTGCAGTTTGTGGACACCCTGGGTAAGAGTGCAGTCTAGACATGTAATTACAATTAGATTGTTCTGGCACATGACTGAGATGACAAAACCACACAAACCCATTCACACAATATCTCTCTCTCTCTCTCTCTCTCTCTCTCTCTCTCACACACACACACACACACACACACACTCACACACACACACACTCACTCACTCAGTCACTCACACACACACACACACACACACACACACACACACACACTGTGATATGATGCTACCTACTAAATACCATCATTCTGACCACCCGAGATCAGAGTCACCAGGTGTAGAACGCATATTTGATCAGGTTGTGTTGACAGATGATACTGGAGGCTCATGAAGAAAATGTTGGACAACCAGTACTCAACGCCCTTAACGACCCACCACAGTGTGCCTTTGATTAATGCACACACTCCCTTCATGCCCTTGAGTAAATCTGTACCACAAAGCACATGTCAATGACTCAACTCACAGGAGTTTGTTTTCGAATGTATGTTGGAGAAGGAGTTCACTGAGGTTGTCCTGAAAGTGTAATTACAGGGCAATGATGATTACTCTTTAAGAGGCGGGAAATCACAGAGGGTTCAGCAAAACAACAACATAGTTCACCTCAACTTTTTTATATACAAGTATATCCCAGTGCTAGTGATTATATTTGAACAACTGAATTGTCACTGACATAACTGACCTAATTTGTTATGAGGCCCTCAAATGCAAGGAGATCCTAGCCCTTCCTGTGATGAGATAATTCCAATGATAGGCTTTGAAGGTCTTTCTTTTTCTGCTAGGACTTACTGATAAGGTTATACTTCACAGTAACCATGGACCTTTGTTCGAAGTAACTGGACAAAATGTACAGTATTGGGTAACCATTTCACCTTGTCAAGAAAAAGTAGGTTCCTCATAATAAACTCAATAGAATGACAGAATAAATGCAAATAAAGTCAGAATTTGTTGCTTGCCAGTAAAGCTGAACCTTTTATTGGTTATAAGATCACAGAACAACGTAGTAGAACACAGTTAGAAGAACATGGTTAGAGTTTGAAGAGCAGAGTTAGAAAAACACAGTTAGGAAAGCACAGTTAGAAGAGTGCAGTTAGCAGAGCAGAGTTACAAAAGTGTAGTTTAAAGAGCACAGTTAGAAAAGTGAAGTTAGAAGAGAGCAGGTAGAAGAACACAGTTAGAAAAGGGAAGTTAGAAGAGAGCAGTTAGAAGAGCACAGTTAGAGGAGTGCAGTTTGAAAAGTGCATTCACCAAGAGTGCACTTTAGAAGAACAGAGAAGAGCACAGTTAGAAGAGCAAGCTGGTAGAGCATAGTTAGAAAAGCACAGTTAGAAGAGTGCAGGTAGAAAAGTGCAGTCGCCAAAGTTTCACAGTACAGTTAGAGCATTCTGGTACACAGAGGGAATGAGAGACCCCATTGTTCCATTTACAATCAGTAGAACATCAACGTGATGTTGAATTTCTCATTTTAGTGTAAAATTACTATATTATATTGCTTTGAGCTTAATACTATAAATTATAGATATTTCAGTGAATTTGTTGGCCCAAATGTATAGGTGTATACTTTATTAATTGAAGCTCAAATATAAAACTGCATCTCTTCTTTATGTGTTAACATTCTGGTGTTAAATATTGACATGTTTGGAAAAATAGGAGACATTGAATGTTTGAATGTAACAAACTTCGAATTGTTGATTTGAATTGAGGATTACTGGTCTTCTAACCACATTTAATGTGTGTGTGTGTGTGTGTGTGTGTATGTGTGTGTGTGTGTGTGTGTGTATGTGTGTGTGTGACACCCCACCTGTCCGCTTCATGTCAGTGGATAGCAATGAGGGCAGGGGAGTGTGTGAACTCTGCACTATTACATGTGGATAGCGTGTTGATGGTTGATGTGCTGCGTCACTGCTGCTGCACAAGGCCGTGCTCTCATCCCACTCACTTCTGTGTTTCGAGCTGACCTCTCTGTGAAATGCCTCCTCAAGGCCTCTGCCAGGCTGGACTCTGGAACACACTAGACTTTGTAGCTATAAAGTTGTTATGCTGAATAGTGGACGACAAATAGCTGTAGAGTCAACAAAAACAGGATGTGTGTGTGTGTGTGCATGTGTGTGTGTGATCTTTATCATGATCTGGTAGAAAAACATGAATAATTTGAATGTTAATTTTGATCTGGTTGAATAGAGTTAATTTAATGACAGCAGGAATGCTGGCAGACCTCAGGCCAATTAATGTTTTAATGAAAATTATAATTACATTATAATACAGAGTTAGGTTGATAAGTGGTTATCCCACATTTTATTTACTTTAATTTTAAAATGGAAAAAAGTTGAATATTACAAATGAACTCTTAAGAATGAAAGTGTTTCAGATAATTTGTTGAGCCCTATTATTGATAAAACAAAAAATAAAAATGAAAAATAAACAAAAAGTAAAATGCCCCATTCAATACCAGAGGCCACGCCCTTTCCCTAAAAACACAATATCCCAATTTTATTAATCCAGTCAGTCTGTTCAGGTTGAATTTTTGAAATTAACATTGTGGGCAGAAGACTTATAGACCAACTTTATAGCAAAAGAGTGGGAGGAGACTCTAAAAAGTCCACTCATCCTTACTTTGCACCAGACATGGGATTATTCAGTGTAAATCTGTTTAGACTCAAGGAAATGTGTTGTCCTGTGTTGTCTTGTGCATCATTACATAGTTATTCATCTGAAATTTTCTGAAATATTTCTTAATTATATTTGAGGTTTGAAGTGTGCAATACAAATACACTTGTAGCAATACTTGGCCCTGTTTCTATTTACTAAGCAATTTTCCAAGACAACCTTTCTAGCTGGATACTTTATATATATATTTTACCCTTAAATGTATCCGGTTAAATCTAAACTTTACCTCTAAAATTTGATAAAATATTGCAATGTTTTTTTACGTAGATGAACCACCACCCTACACCCTCCAACCCCATCACCTGTAACTCCTTAAAGGTTATAGAATATATTTAGTGTTTTGTTGCATATACTATACTATATAATGTTGTATTTTACTACTACAAAACTCTTAGCCAATAAAACAGTAGAGGGAGGGGGGGGGGGTGTACAAGTAGAACAGGGAGGGGCTACTCTACTCTACATCTTGACAGAGGTCACACAGTACATGTTTTCAGCCTGTGATGATTCAGTGTGGTAGTGTAGGGGAGGGATGCTGGAGTTCAGAGCTCATAACACATCCGCCCTCTTGAACCTTGCTTTTGGCTCTCACCCAACAAACCTCCCAGTGGTCCCCACTCATAGCCTCCAAGCACACAGAGAACTGGGCCTCCTTCCTCATAAACACACACCAACATACACCACTATCTCTCATCTCCTGCCAGGACAAAAGATGAACTCATGGATCTCTCAGTGGCGGAATGAGGAAGGCAAAATTAACAATCAAAAGAATGTGAACCATAAAAGGGCCAGGAACACCACCTGTACTTGTGCTTCCAGAACAAGTGACCCACAAATTACCCAATCTGTTTTTTGGTATATGGCCAGGCAAATAACCTGCTGTCAATAGGCTATGCACTCTAAGCTCTCTGTGTTGCTCACCTCTCCAACAGCATCTGTGCTTGTAGCACCCTGCTGTGTCCTAATGTTCTGACCTCTCTTAACTCTATTAACACAACCTTGGCAGAGGCAATAGCCCACATCCATAGGCTGAAACGTTGGCTTTTATAAAGCAATGACAGCACACAAGCCTTTGTAGTCACCCCAGAGACTACAAATGCTTCTCCATGCAAACAAGTGCCAATGGAAGCCATCCAGCGGAGGAACCTGTGCCAGTCATTTGTTTGCCGATTGGTACACTGAGGCCAGCTCCTGAGATCACAGAGATCTCTCTTTACCTGTTTTGAACTGTTTGCGGAGACACTTGTTTTGCCCCACTCTTTCTGTTTTCTCTGCCAACGTAGGCCTCACGTTGTCCGCGCGTTCAACGAGTGTATTTACGAGCACATTGTGCAACCACAAATTCTTCCTCTCAATAAAAGCCCACAGGGAAACCAGAGCCTGGGGCACTGTTTTGTGCTACGCTTCGACAACATATAATTTTTTACTACTATTGGGTGAAAGGTTTGTTATGGTTTTGCCTTTGACACATTTCAATACATTGCCCCGGAATGTTTCCTAAGCCGTTCTACATCACGAGAAGCCAAATAAACACAGAGCGATCCGGCAGCGGCAGTTGTCGACACAGATCTCAGACTCTGTGTGCTAATGGGTAACTGCACAACAGTTGTTCTGTACGGGGACAACTGGTTTGTAAACACACATGCAGCTGTCTACTATAAAGTGGTAAACAACCTTCACAGCTCCCAGCATGCGTCAGTTGAGCCTAATGTTAGGCGCCACCATCTCTTAATAAAGCCATCCTAAAGAAAGCAGGACTTGGAAGGGGGGCACTTCCCTCATGTGGGGCCATGCGGGTGTAGTATGTGGGGAGGTGTAATTACACTGGTGCTAAGCTCAGAACATGCAGTCATAAATCATGGGTTCATTTTGTGGGGGACTGTAATCCTGTGAATGGGCATATAAGAACACATTTATACCATATTCTATTAACCGTCTCCTTATATTTATACGTTTTTTTGATGGATCTATTTGATCAAATCAATTTACATGTAACAATTTTAGACAGTTTTGCACCTAAGACAGAAAGAATTGCAATATAAGAGTGCAATATTACTTCATTGCTTCTTATTCTACCAAACGACGGCCCATGCTGAAGGCTTACCTAACATTAGATAATACAAGGACTTTCCGGCAGTTAGTTAACAACAGTCTTATGACACTCCTCACAATAATAGGCATGTCCTGATAACACTGAGTCACTTTTGAACAGCATTGACAACTAGGAGTGGGAGTCCTTCCCAAGCATTTGTGAGCACATTGGACTGCATGGTATGGTTTTCCCAAAAGGTTAATGATCCTGGTGGAAGATATGTATCTGTAATATATTGTACATCTGTCAGGTGCTGAAATGAGACTGCTTAGTGTAGTATGGTTATGGCAGTGTACTTTGCACAATCTGTCTTGGGGAAACCCAACGGGTTGGGTAGCATGCTGTCAACACCTGTATATGAGCTAGTTAAATCATACCCATGTTCAGCAGTGCAATTCACATTCAGTCCAGATTATGTAATGATTATGCATGTCCTTCTACTCTAATCTCTAGAATCTCGATATCTGCACATCAAAGCCTGGGTTCCATCCTGTTTTTTACAGTATCATCTGACATCTCTGACAATCCAATCTGGTAGTAACTAGTCATGACTAGAATCATGCTAAACCCCAATAAGAAGACCTTACTAAGAGTGCATGGAAGCAGGCCTTTGCTACTTTAAAACAATTCAAATTCCAAGCATTACAAGACCCAAAAGAAGGTAATCAAGAAGCCCACCCATAATCTGAGCTAATATAGAAATGTTTGGATATTCTCTGATCAGTCATAACATTAAATCCACTGACATGAAGTGAACAACATTAATTATCTAGTTAAACCTGTCAAGGGGTGGGTTTTATGAAGTAAATACTAAGTAAGTAAACAGTCCATTCCAGAAGTTCTTAAGCCAAGCAAGGTCCAAACTGTGCTAGATGATTGGTCAAAACATGTCCCAAACAGCAGGTCTTGTGTGGTTTAAGGCAGTGGTTAGAACATACCAAATGTGCTCCAAGGGAAGGCAATCTGTGAATGACAAGGTCATGGACACAAGGCTCAATAAAGCATGTGAGGAGCAAAAGCTTACCTTAACTACTGAAACACAAACTACTGAAAAGTTTATGTCTTGACCTATTAGAACTGTTTTGGTAGCTGGAGGGAGATATTAGAAGGGGGTTTAAATGTTACGGTTGATCAGTTTATGCACTCTCAAAAAGACTAATGGGAGGAGCATAGATAATCAATAAACAGGATTTTATCTTCAAAAAGCTTCAAAATTCTTAATGTGAATTAGGAACTCAGAATCAGGTGCCAAAAAGGTTTTTTGGAGCAATGTCAAAGAAAGTCCTTTTTTGGATCCCTAAAAAATGTTTCTTGGGTGTGTTTAGAACCATTGATTTGTAAAGGTTCGTGAAACTTTTAAAGGGCCATTTAAGGTACCAAATTGGTTATTCTATGGTATCTAGAGGTCAACTGTACAATAAGTGCTCAGACAAATAAAAGGCTAGGATATCAACCGAACACTTGGACAATGTGATCAGTCCAAACCATCATTTGTTTGTACATTGATACAAAGATCAGAATTGAATAAATGCATTATTTTGGGACCAACCAGAATCCGTAAGTAACTTAATTGACGTAATGTACATGAAGTAATATAATTCATGTTTAAATAAAGAACAATGAACATGTTTATAGAAAAAATATTTTACCACAGTTATACAATCAAAAACATATCAACACAAAATCAGTTTATATGTTGTCTTACCACTTATGACTAATCCCTCGTCCTCCCTGTCTTCAGTCTATTGGCTGCTAAATAGTTATAGTGCTGCTAAATACTACATTGTTTATTGGAAGCATCATAAACCTCTAATCAAAGTAACCATGCTCCAGAAGCAACCTAGGACAAATGTTTACTATTTCTTATCACATCAACTACTTTATAGCACACATTGCACAAACAGTACAAACCAACTCTGAATAGATGGTGAAAACACCTTGATGAATGAAATTGATATAGGCAGCACTCCCTTCATTAATAAAATTATAACGGCTCACATATGTATAAATCTAATACTATATGTACCACTTTAAATGCACAGTGCAATGCAAACAAAATATCACCCCACCTTCTGGTCAAAAGCCATTGTGGAACAATCCCAACCTTCGTATTTAAAGCATGGAGTCATAGAAAAGAAACCAGGCCGTAACAGATAACAGACTGTCTTTGATGTTCTTGACCTTTGATAGGATCAGAGACAAATACTGTATACAAGAAAAGTGTCACTTTCAGGACATATAACTTAAATATGTTTTCAAACAAATAATGAACATCATACCCTCACTCGTTACTCTTTAGAAAATGCTATCACACGTACACAAACATCTAATATCAAACAACAAATTTCACTCCCTAAAATAGGCCACAGATATAGAAGAATCAAACAGACTTAACTGGGAAAAATATGTAATGGCATATAGCCATATGATCACTAATTCAAAACTTCAGTTAATCCAATATCAAACACTTCATTGTGATTATATTGCCACTTCTAAACTGCACCACATGGCATTTAACCATTTAGTTTTGCAAAAAAAAAAAAGGAATTACCATGCAAAGAATGGTTCTTATCAATGATGAAAATCTCCATATGGTCAATGGAGATTAAAAAATGAAATGGTTTCATTAGTTTATAAAAGTTGCCAAATGTAATTTTTGTAGTATAATAGAACCCTTTTAGGTAGCAGTGTAAACATGGTCCAAAATAAACTGAAATTCAATCTTGCAACAACTTACATTTAATGTTTTCAAGATAATTACTAAAACATTACGTGGCACATTGCAAAGCATTAATTGTTATGCTATTACAAGCCTTCTTCTTTGATTTGAAGATTCACATTATACAATTCATCCTGTATCCTGTTTAAGATCATTTAACACAGCATTATGCAAGAAATGATATTTAGCCAACCCCAAAAGTCTTTATAGCTGAGAGATACAGAACCATAACAAAAATTGAAATAAGCATTTGTGCTGAGGTTGTAGAGTAATATTACAGGATTTTACACAAATATGGCACCTTCTTTTACCAAACTCCCATAGTGCAGTTCCAGTGTTCATGTCCAGAGTGGGAGAGATAAAGATACTATTTTCCCTTTTGCTCATCAGATGACCATCAGTGTCATTTTGAAGTGGCTATTTTAAGATAAAATTGCAACACAGTGTGACTTTAACCAGGTAAAACTCATCTGGACCAGAACAGATCATGCAGTGCCCCAGGTCCTGACTAACGTTTTCAAGGCCCCTGTTTACTTAACAGTGATGTGACAGGATATGATTGGAAATGAGGATGCATTTGTTTGTGCACTGTGCAGTAAATATGGTTTCTACATTGTGTGCTGCACACCATATCTGGGGTCAAGAGCTTCAGCAAATTTGCCGCAGGTAGTAGCTCCACGTGGGGTCATGGGGGTCAAAGACCTCGATTTTTTTTGTCTTTGTTGCAGCTTTTGTTTGAGGTACAAATGGAACCAAAGTCACAGTGACTACAGGGCATGAAGCCTCTGAATTTTGGTGTGTTTGCTTTCATGTATAATAGGTCAAGTGAGGACAACCATAATGATCTGAAATTCCTGTGCTGACGAGAAACTGTTTCCTCATGTTGACTTCAGGTGGCTCTCTGAGTGAGTGCGTCAAGAGAAGTCAAGAGAAACAGAAGAGGAGCTGATTTGGCAGACTGTTATTGATTGCACTCGTTGATCTATTGACTCAGCTCATTTAAGCCTCTTAACAGACGATGTGGAAAAGGTTTATGGGTTCATCCCCCTACCTTCTCCCTCTTTTGCCAGTCACACTGACATTTTTCTATCGTTCAATGTTTACAGTCACTTGGAAAACACACACACACACACACACACACACACACACACACATACAAGCAATTGAACTGAATGAGATGAGTCAGATTACTTGGATCACTAATGATATACTCAGTTTCCACAAAGATTCTGACATTCACCAAAGTTTTCTTATTTAAGATTTGTTGAGTTTTTGAAGAACCAATTTAAGAAAAGATACTGAGAAATGAGGCCCCATGATTGAAGTAGAGATATGAGAGTATGTGGTAAAGAACCTTTACATCAGTTTTTTAACCTTTCCTCACAGTCATACATCTCTTTACATCTCTTTAAGCTGTTTAAGGAACCCAGAACATTTTTCTATGGCACTGCTGAAAGAACACATTGTAGCACGTTTATTTTTAAGAGTGTATAATTTATGCTTTAGCAGATAATGGTTAGGTGGTTTGAGTATGTGGTAAGTTTGTGTGTGTGTGTGTGTGTGCGTGTGTGTGATAAGTAAAGTAGAGAAAACAGAGTCAATAATTGTAGGTCTTTTATGTTGGGAATGTTGTGGCCCTCCACCTGCTCTCCATTGCGCTTGCAGCCTGACATGAGGGTCAGTGGGTTTACGGAGGATTTTCTAACTGAGATCTTTTTGCCACGAGTCATCCATGAATTACCACCAGTCCACATTGTAGGCAAACATATTTTGACACCTTGATGCCGTTTGGAATGTTACTCTTACAGGGGTGAACTCAGGTCACTTCACAGACAGAACAGATATAGCTTTAAGACCTATTGTTTTTTGTAATAGGATGGAAGCACTGGTCAGAAAGACAAATGGCTTGTATAGATCTACACATCAGGTTGGGAAAGTTACTATAAAAATCCAAAGGATTACTGGTGATGTCATGTAAACATCTTAACATTTAGTGCAACGCCATGTAAAAGTCATTTTAGAGCATTTCTATTGGTGCATTCATCACAGCATTTTGTAATAACATAAATAAAAATTGTCTAATCAATTATTGATATGTGGTTATTACAAGCAACAATATACACCATTGTGTCATGTCCAAAATGTTAATGTAAAAAATAATCATTTTTTATTCCAAGTGATTTAGATGATTGTTATTGGTCCATTCCTTGTGAAATGTTGAAAACACCTTTGACCAGCATATATGTATTCTATGTCAGTTTATGCTGGTTTGGTCCTGGTCTTGTTTGCTAGTGAATGAATGAAAGAAGCTACACTTCTATAGCACCTTTCAAGGCCAGCTTGAAAAAGCAAACAGGCTTTTTAATGCATCTTTTTCCTCATGAGTCAATATATCAGGGTAACCTTACAGACTATTGTGATTAATACTATTAGTAGTAAAGTTTATACAGAAACACACCTGCACACTCATTTAGCAACAGAAAGAAAGGCACGTTTTGCCAAACAAAACATTCATCAATCATCTAATCATACAGTCCTCAGTTATCTATAGCTCATCTACATAGATTCAGTGCTGGAATTAACTGTAAATGCAGGTGCTAGTGCTACTCAAATAGTTCAGTGTGCCATTAAAAAGAATGAGAGGGGGTATGGCTCAGAGTATGTCTAAAACATTAGGTTGTGGTGTTTCCAGTGTGAAGTTGTCTATACCTACCAAAACTGCTTCAAAAAAGGACAACCAGTAAACCAGCAATAGGGTCACGCACACTCAAGGCTCAATGATGTGATCCATGGAGGCCCCACCTCACAAATTACAGACATTAGGGGATCTGCTGCTGATGCCTTGGTGCCAGAGAGCACAGAACACAGGTTTTAGTGGCACAAGGGGACCCACACAAGGCTGGTGGATTTAATGTTGTGGCTAATTGGTTTATCCTCACTTTCATTAGAAAGTAACTAATTATATAAAAAGTACCCCAAAAAATGTGTCCTTTCCCCTCTACAGTTTTGGAAAGCGATGTTTTTTTGACAGTGATGCTTTTCATTCAAAGTGAAAGTCTGCATCACACAGGTTAATTAACTCCTAACATGCTAGGTTAATGTCTGTAATTGTAAAACTGTTGTATAACCATTTATAATAACTCCACCTGATTTTGTGGAGTCCCACAGGGTTCTATGTTACGGCTTATGAAAGTGTCATCCATTGTAATACTAATGGCCAGCGGGGCTACATGCAGGCTTTGAAAGGATGGAAGGGTTAATCAATGGTCTCAGATAATACCAGCAAACAGCTTAAGACAAGAAAAGTCCTGTTTGATGTAGTTAAAGCTGTGTATGTCGGAGTGTGTGTTAGTACTTACATACATGTGTGTCAGCGCGTTGCTGAACTCACTGACCTTGTGTCAATCAGGGGCAGCAAGCTCATGTCAACTGTGGTTCAGTACTCCAGTGCATGCACTCGTTCACTCCCAATCTGCCTCCTCATGCTACCTCAATGACCCGAGAAGCCAAATTACAACAGTGACCTTTACAGTATGCAGAAGGACTTCTCTTCATCCCATTAAAATGCTCTTTGATACTGTCTGTATTAAATGGCTCCATTTTGCAATAGTTAGGGCATTTGACACATGGAGTCTGCTTGAAATGCAAGTGCAGTAGATTGAATTGCACCATGTTTTTGACTTTGTTTTTATCCTCTCTCTGTTTTGAGGAGAGATTTTGTGTTGCGCAATGAAAAAATCCCCAAATCTTGGTTATAAAACGGCTAAACCAAAACTTAACACATGAAAGGGCCTTGTTCTGGAATGTTCCACGTGCTAATGCCACCAAATGACCAAATGTAGCCCACAAAGTCCTTGGGTGGCTTTAATTCTGTCAAGTGTCCAAATAGCTTGGTTTTGCCAAACCAATGTTTTTTTTCAGTCTGGAACAGTTTAAAGGAAAAAGCTTTGGCTTTAAAGCGGATGTTTTTGTACTACTTTTTAGGAAACTCTTCTACAAAAAAATAGAGGTGGATTAAAGTTAATAATGCATGCAACGATGAAACTGAAGGGTTCTCCAGAGAGATACAATGCACTGTGAATTACTTTGTTAAACAATATTTTGCACTCATTCCAAAGACTAATGTTCCAAATTATGAACTTACACCATATGGACAAAAATAAACAAATATTGGGACACCTGTGCATCATTTCTCCTGCTTTGTCTCTACTGTGCAGGAAGATTACTAATCACAGTATCAACTTTAAAACAAAATTGTTTAAATATATCACTTTAAATGTAATTAATATAAATACTGACAGTTTAATTTCTTAATAAAATTATCAAAATCCTCTTTCACACTATTCTTTTTTTTGTTTGATTCACCTCCAGTACCTATTCCATGCCTTGTGCAACATAAATTGGCTTAGTAAATTACATATTACATATTGCTGACTTCTTCATTCATCCATGATTTACTATTTAATGATGTTATTCCTATTACTTAAAAAAAATTCTAAAGCACTTTGGTGCTTTTATATGAGAGACACTACTGATTAAAAGGCCAGTGTTTTTAACAGTTGCTATCAGGGCCATCTGTCTAGCATTTATACTCTGTTTCTAATCCACAGACTGTGGAGGACTCTGTGTACCAAGGGCCTTTCTTTCATAAGAAGGTGTTTCATGACTGATTATATAGTTAGAAACTGAAGACCTTGTCTTTGAGGTTTGCGTGTCAGGAGGAGAATAGTCTTGGTATCAAATTCTACCAAAAATGAAGAATCTACAATGTAGTTGTTCATCCAAAAGCCAGAGAAAGGGACATCTTCTGAAGCCTGAAAATGACACTTTTGTTAAATAATGGTGCAGGATGCCACACACCAATATAAAGTCTGCAATGCAGGGCTTTGTTTTCCAAAAAAAAAAAAGAATCACAGCACAAGATCTATTGTTATCTTTTAGAGTAAGTATCACTTTCTCCACTATCAGCCATTTCATTCTGATTGCAGTGTGAGGTTTATTTAGGACAAATCATCCACTTCCATTCACACAGTGGATAGAAAAACTGTTCCAGAGAGAAGGGGAGATGCCATCATCAAGCAGTTCTACAGTCTTAGCATGAAAATTAGGCTAAAACAAGATTCTAAGACTATAGGTATGACGGCCTAAAACACACTGTCTTTTTTGCCAGACTTCAGGCTGACAGCCTTCAGAGGTAGAATGGCCCATTTACAAAAGCCTGGTTCATAGAGCTCATAGATTTCATAGAGTAGTTATCTATGGTACTTGTCATTCATTGTGGTATCCAAAATCCAAATCATTGATCGGATTAGGCCTAGTGGGCCCAGTTAGGCCTGGGAAATAATATGTTTCATGTTCCCACTTGATAATAAAACTAAAAGTGCTGTTATTAAATTAGGGCTATTTAAAATTATGATGATCTCTACATCATTCCCGAATGAGTGTGTAATTACCCCTTTAGCCTGGCAGTAGTCATGGTGCCAATTGATTAATCTGCTCCAGAGAGTCCTATTCTATTGCCAGTTCTTCTTTCCAGGGACTAGACAAGCTGTATGTGCATTTGTACATCAATATCATCAATGGGTGCAACTTGAAGTATGTGAATATATCCATTAAAAGGACTGTTTACAAACAACCTTTCTAGCAGTTTCTTTGTGATATTGACACTGTTCTGATTTCAGATTGTTTTTCTTTGATTGTGTGACTTGGGCATGTAGTCAGCTTTTTGATCAGACATACAGTTTTCATGTGTCGACAGATTCTGCTTGATTTGTTTTCCTATCAGAACAAATGGGATTCAAAGGTTTTGTCATTGATATGTAACAATGATAAAAAAAATAATAATACTGACAACACCCACCCAACCAAATGGGGTACCACATCATACACTTGCCAACAGCTGAGTAACCACCTGAAATACCATAACACCCACCTTGCAACACTATAACACCCATCTGGCAATTAGACACATCATAAATGACGGGAATACCATAGCACCACCTCACAACATCATAGGAACCTCATAGCAAACATTAACAATACAATATTGACCACTTAGCATAACAAGCTGGCAAGACCATAGAAACCACCTGGAATACTGTAGCAACCACATAGCAACAGCCTACCAATTGACTGGAAGTGGGGAGCACTTTAGCTGGGCAACCATTTTACATTTCCTTCAGTATTATAGACTATACTGTATATGTATTATATACTTTTATCATTATTACCAAAAGTAATAATGATGTTTTACTGAAGATGTTTGTACATTGCTGTGTCCTATACGAATGGTCCCATTCCTATATGACACAGGAATACATCATATAGACAAACAGTCTTCCTTTAAGAACATATCTGGTCTTTTGAGTAAGGAGGGTATTCACCCCTTGCAGTAGGGTGCCGTTCTCATTTCCTGCAGCATAGCATGTAGTCTGTTAGATAGCTGTCAGTGTAGGACAAATACATCGTCCATGAAAAACCGTGGCCAAGGCCAGACAGCCGACAGACTGGCTAAATCTTCTTGCTGCTAGCTGCTTTTAGACAGCAGAGTCATTCAACTGCACTGACAATGTTTCTGCTCCCCAAATTAAGATCACTTACTTCTAAAGCTCTTATTATCAATGATATCAGTATTGATCAGGAATTCGCTCAGTGTCTCACAGAAACACGGGTTTGAACAGAAGATTGCTTTGCTGTAAACTAGACCACCCCACAGGACACAGTAGAAATTCACTATTTTATTCATTTATAAATATTTACCAACTCAACTTTTCAAATTCTTTTTCTTAATATTGCAGATCCATTGTAGTTTCAGACCACAAGTGTCCCCTTCTGAGTTCTTACAGGAATTTGTTGACTTTCTATCACATGCATTAGTATGTACTGATAAACTGTCCAGACCAGACCAAATCACATTTGTTTCTCAAGTCAGATCTGTTGAGGTGTCTGTCTGCACTGTTATTCTGCCCGGCATGAGGCTTTGTGCCCACTAGAACAGGTGTACATAGGACATACTGAGGAGAGGTTACAAGCACACCACTCAGATAGCTTGCTGCCCTGAAGTTCATGTTCTGGAGGTACAAATTCACATTTTCATTTTCAGTTCTGCTCAACACAGCAAAAGCTCCCTAATAACCATGAAAAACATAAACATGATCCTACAAAACATCTCCAGCTCTTGAACAAATAGACATTGTGAAATTGCACATTAAAGACCTTATTCCTTTAATGGTTATTTTGATTGTTCAAGTTATTAGATTTTAATTTATAAATCAATGATATAAGTCATTGTTTTTTTCTGGGTTTGGGGTTTTCCTGATCATCATTTTTAAATTGAGTATTTTTTATTAAATAAAATACAGCAGTTTTAAAATGTAAAACCATTTAACCATTTAATCAAATAAATTAAAAAATACACTTAATGATTTAAAAAAATCATTATGGGAGAATTCACTTTGAGAATGTAACTACACTACACTCTTAAAATCTTACTATTTGTAACAGAGGTGTAATGATATATGAAAGAACCTTTACATCATGTGATGGTTCTTTACACTCACATATCTCTAATACAAACATGGTTTTTTATGGAACCAAAAGCGGCTCTTCTATGGCAATGCACAAAGAACCATTTGAAGCACTTGCACTGTTGCACATGCAAGTCACACTGTAAATACCCCCTCATTGACAGCTGTACATGTACATTTGTTGCCAAGCTGAAAGGTACAGAAATGCCATCTAATGTGAAAAATGCACACCGACTGAGTCAGTAGAGTAATATTACAGCATTTTCCAATAATATTACAGGACCTGTCTCCCACAATTCTGGAGCGAGGTCCTGTTCAGCTCCACCAAAGTTCCATAGTGCAAAGTGAGGTTGATGTTATTCTTCCTCTCACAGTCAACATAATTTTAAGGTAAAATTGCTACACATTGTTCCTTTAACCTTAGCGCCCTAGATACACAAATTGTAGGTAGTTATAGGCCTTTGCCAGTCTGGACAGAGTGGACTGAAGAGAAGGGGGAGTTGGTGGTGGTGGTGGGTACAAGTTTTTTGTCACTTGGAGGTAAGTGGTTGAGGTTGGATTTTGGTACGTAATAAAGGGTCCTCTAAAATCTTTACCATTATTTCATAACTCCATCCATCAGAAAGTCAAGCAATGCTATGCCAACATACTGTAATTCATGCTGCTGTAATTCATGCTTTTGCATGGTTAGCCACTATTTTTGTTTTCAAACCCACCAGTGTTAAAGTTGGAGATGTTTAATACAGAGAAATGGGCTAAAATGATTCCAAACTGATGTGCAGGACTAATCAATAGTAACTAGAAATGTTTCATTGCAGTTCTTGCTGCACAAGGAGTTCACACCAGATACAGAAAACAAAGGTTCAGATACTTCTGTGACTCATAAATATGTAATATTTGATTGTTTTCCTTTTAAATGAGTGCAATATGTTTCTGCTTTAGTGCTTAGGAATCAGATTTAGGAGACAGATTTTGGATCAAATTTATGCAAAAATTTAGAAAAATCTGAAGGGTTCACAAACTTTCAAGCACCAATGTATGGTATGACACGTCAAATACTGTCTCTTGAGAGTAAGGAGAGCTCATTAACCCAAATGAGCCAGTATGTCAACTCTGTTTTAAAATATTGTTATTGATGTTTTTTTCTTATTTAAGACATTTAAGAATATTCTCCAAAAATAATTAACAGTGAACTGCTTTTCAAAAGGCTGTCAGTTCATTATTATATTGTATTATCATTATAACACCGACAATAATGATCTTAATCACAATAATATCATTTATTGCAATTATTTCACAAAATATCAGCCAAGCAAAAGTAGCAAAAGTGAGAGGCCCACTAAAGAACTGTCCCATGATGTGAAGGGTTCTCTGCCAATTTATAGGTTCTTCACTCTCATATCTCTATTACAAACATGGTTCTTTACAGAAGAGGTTCTTCACCGACATCACTCGGTGAACCTTTTGTAGCACCTTTATTTAGTGTTTTCAATAAAAGCAAAGTGAAGGTGCCTAAGATCTGAGCAGCTAACACACACACACACACACACAGACACACACTCACACGCAGTCTCTATCTCACACACATACACACTACTCACTACTCTCACTCTCTCTCTCACACACACACACTGTCTCTATCTCACACACACACAACTACTCACTACTCTCACTCTCTCTCTCTCTCTCACACACACATACACACACAAACACACACACACACACACACACACAGGCAGGTGATTACTAGGCGCGCGCACTGAGTATTTGGCAAATATTTGCGCAGAGCGGTGGAGCGTGGTTGCAGTGTTTGCGCTTCAATGTGTGTCGCTTTCTGGGGGGTGGTGGGGGGTGTGGCGGGGTAGAGAGGGCATCTTCTCCGCGGGTCATGCGACCTTTCTAACAGCGCGGAACTTACGCGGTGGGCTCGACCCCACAACCCGCGTGCGCCACATCCTGATTGGCCCCCGGCGCGGCCGTGATAAACACGCGCGCGGGTATATATACTGTGTGTGGCGGGATGTTGACCCAAAAGTGTGTGTGAGAGAGAGGGAGAGAGATACAGAAGACTGAGAGAGAGAGAGAGAGAGAGAGAGAGAGAGAGAGAGAGAGAGAGAGAGAGAGAGAGAGAGAGAGAAAATGAGAAGCGCATACGCTCGCGCAGTGCCGCGCGTCGCCGGGCTGCTGAAGCAGCAGCAGCAGCAGGAGCTCGCGGGGCTGCAGCACAGAAAGCCCACGTCCTCCGCCTGCGTGCTCGAGCCCAAGGATGCTGCCGCTCCTGCTGCTGCTGTTGCTGCTGGAGGCTGCCCCCACAACCTGCACTCTATCCCCGGACCCACCAACTGGCCGCTGCTGGGCAGCCTCATTGATCTCCTGCGCAGAGGGGGGCTGAAGAGGCAGCACGAGGCACTGGTACTTCATCATTTATGATCAATATTATACTTCATTTACAGATCATCAGAAATGACTAGAGAGTTAACTCACCACCTACTCATTTGCCTTGTTATACGAGTGTAGGCATGCACGATGTTCCTTCTTCCTATTATTATTATTATTAGTAGTAGTAGTAGTAGTAGCAGTAGTTGTAGTAGTAGTAGTAGTAGTAGTAGTAGTAGACATGTATTTGTATTAGTAGTAGACATGCATTATTATCATCATAATTAGTAATAGTAGTAGATTATTAGTGTTAGTAGTTGTAGTACACATGTATTACTAGAGTAGTTGTAGTAGACATGTATTATTATTATTATTATTATTATCATTATAAGTAGTAGTAGACATGTATTAGTATTAGTAGTTGTTGTAGTAGACATGTATCTGTATTAGTAGTAGGCATTAGTCTTAATGTAAATATTACTAGTAGACATGCATTAGTATTACTATTAGTAGTAGACATGCATTAGTGTTAATGCATTAGTATTACTAATACATGTCTGCTAGTAGTAATATACAGGTATTATTATTAGTAGTAGTAGACATGCATAATAATAATAATAATAATTGTCATTATTATAAGTAGTAGTAGTAGTAATAGTAGAAGTAATAGTAGACATGCATGAGTATTATTTAGATAGATAGATAGATAGATAGATAGATAGATAGATAGATAGATAGATAGTAACGTTATTGATCCCTTGAGAGGGTTCCTTTGTTATCATCATCATCATTATTATTATTATTATTAGTAGTAGTAGTAGTAGTAGTAGTAGTAGTAGTGATAATAGGAGACATGCATTATTGTTATTATTATTATTAGTAGTAGTAGTACTAATAGTAGACATGCAATAGTATTCATATTATTTTAGTAGTAGAAATATATATATACACTATTATTATTATTAGTAGTAGTAGTAGTAGTAGTAGTAGTAGTAGTAGTGATAATAGGAGACATGCATTATTGTTATTATTATTATTATTATTAGTAGTACTAATAGTAGACATGCAATAGTATTCATATTATTTTAGTAGTAGAAATATATATATATACACTATTATTATTATTAGTAGTAGTAGTAGTAGTAGTAGTGGTAGTAGTAGTGATAATAGGAGACATGCATTATTATTATTATTAGTAGTAGTAGTAGTACTAATAGGAGACATGCAATAGTATTCATATTATTTTAGTAGTAGAAATATATATATATATACACTATTATTATTATTATTATTATTAGTAGTAGTAGTAGTAGTAGTAGTAGTAGTGATAATAGGAGACATGCATTATTGTTATTATTATTAGTAGTAGTACTAATAGTAGACATGCAATAGTATTCATATTATTTTAGTAGTAGAAATATATATATACACTATTATTATTTTTATTAGTAGTAGTAGTGTAATAATAGACACAGAATATTATTATTATTATTTATTATAATAACAATAATAATGATTATTATCAGCAGTAGTAGTAGTCGTCATCTTCATTGTCAATGTAGTAGTAGTACTTTAGCATTATTATTTTTAGTAGTAATAGTAGTAGAAGTGTATTACTATTATTATTAGTAGTAGTAGTAGTGGTGGTAATAGTAGACATGCATTATTATTATTATTTATTTATTATTATTTATTATTATTATTAGTAGTAGTAGTAGTAGTAGTGGTAATAGTACACATGCATTATTATTATTATTATTATTATTATTATTATTATTTTTTTTTTTTTTTAGCAGTAATGTTTAGTAGTAGTAGTAGTTTAGCATTATTATTTTTAGTAGTAATAGTAGTAGAAGTGTATTATTATTATTATTAGTAGTAGTAGTAGTAGTAGTTGTAGTAGTAGTTGTAGTGGTAATAGTAGACATGCATTATTATTATCATTATTATTATTATTTATTATTATTATTATTATTATTATTAGTAGTAGTAGTAGTAGTAGTAGTAGTAGTGGTAATAGTACACATGCAATATTATTATTATTATTATTATTTTATTATTATTTTTAGCAGTAATTTTTAGTAGTAGTAATTTAGCATTATTATTTTAGTAGTAATAGTAGAAAAGTAGAATAGTAGAATATTTAAGAGTAAATTTATTATGGAATGAAGAGTTATAATAATTATTTCTGAATTTTACGGTGAGGTCATCTCTGAATGCGTGATCTAATCAACATGAGAGTCTATAATTGATGTAAAAGTTAATTAAGTGCTATTAAACTTCATTCAGGGCTGCAGTAGTTAGAGAAGATCCAGCTCCGTGGTTGATCATTTAATGAACATTGTGTTCTCGGTTCTCACCATTTGGCTGTTTGTTTGAGCAGATTGACTACCATAAGAAGTTTGGAAAAATCTTCCGGATGAAGTTGGGATCATTCGAGTCCGTCCACATCGGCGCACCCTGCTTGCTGGAGGCACTGTACAGGAAAGAGGGCAACTACCCTCAGAGGCTGGAGATCAAACCCTGGAAAGCCTACAGAGATCTGCGGGACGAGGCTTACGGACTCCTCATACTGTAAATATTCCATCATCCAGTATCTGATCCTTTGTTTTTCTTTGTGTTGGGTTTGTGGGCTGATGTGTGTGTGTTCTGCAGGGAGGGGAAGGACTGGCAGAGAGTGAGGAGTGCATTTCAGCAGAAGCTGATGAAGCCCACTGAGGTGGTGAAACTCGATGGGAAGATTAATGAGGTTTGTAGTCTATAATAAGCTCTGTGAGCTCTGTCACAATCACAAATCACGTGATCACTGTTAAAATGTCCAAATTGTCCAACATGGGAACTTTGCCGGAGAATGGGAAAACCATTTAAACTTCGAATGGAAGTTAATGTAGACTTTTATATTCCAAGTCATTTTGCATAATTTCAACTAATATCCATTGTGAAATTTGGACACAATGTAAAGAAACATTGGCACAGATTAAACAGCTGACAGATTCATGTTATATCAAAAAGTGAAAGTTATGTCCAAAAGTAAGTTCATACTGTGTGTTTCCCTTCTCTCAAGGTTCTAGCAGACTTCATTGCCCGAGTTGGAGAAGTTAATGTCAACGGAAAAATCAATGACTTGTACTTTGAGTTGAACAAGTGGTCATTTGAAAGTAAGCTTCTTAGATGTTTATCTTTGGTCTTGTTGGTTTTACTGTTAAAGTATATGATCAAAGAACTTTTGGGGGTTCTTCAGTTTGAAACTGTGAAGTTCTTCTTTGAAGTAGACATGCAGCTGTTAAAAGTACAATGTACAAAGTACAAGATCCTTGAGGATCTTTTGGAGGTTCTTCTTAAGGTGTTTCAAGGTACCTTCAAGAACCTCCAAAAAGCTTGTCCTTTAATTGAAGGTTCCTTGAAGCACCTTAAGAGGTTTTTAAGGAAAAGTTCCTCAAGGGTCTTTTAACTCTCAAACCTGACATATCAGAAATGCAAGAAACATGATAGGTTCCTAATCTGTTCTTTTTGGGAACTTGTCTAAGTTCTTTTGGAAGATCCTCAGTATAAATGTTCTGCACACATTAAAGGATTTATTAGAATGGCATGGAAGCCATGGACCATTTTTTATCTTAAAATTGTGAGACTGGTCTGAACATCATGCATGGACCTCATTCCAAATATATCATACATATAGGCTGTTTTCCTGTCTTGCAGCCATCTGCTTTGTGCTCTATGACAAACGGTTTGGCCTTCTAAAAGAAACTGTCGACGAGGAGGCCATGGACTTCATCAATGCCATCAAAACGGTATGCAGGTCCTTTTTCCAGTCTAGTATTCTGCCACAATTTACCAGACGCTTGTGGAGCCTAGGAAACGCTCTTCAGCCTGTACCAAAGTGTTAATATAATAACATAGGCTACCACAGGGGGGTACTCTTGAGCTGCTTGGAGATGGTCTACTGTGATCTTCAGACAGTGGACTTAATTGTTAATTTGCAAAATTGACTCCTCAACATTTCTGCCCCACAAATTCAGGGCCATTCATAAAAACATTATCCTTGGTTAAAAACAAAAATGTTTTACTTTACCCCAAAACTATTGAGGCAGTTCTCAATCTGGTAGTTGTTCTTTTCATTGTCTCAAAATTTAATTATGAATGAACCAGTAAAATTGCTTCAAAATTGAATATATTTCTTAAAATTAAAGTTGAAAAGGTTTCTCCCTCATAGCTACAGCTGACAATTTGGAAGTATGTTTGTATGGGACAGCAACAATAATTTAGTAGTGTTGTTAGTAGTGTTGTATGGGCTATAAATGAATGTCAATAGTTCCCATAAAAGTGATTGAGATTTCTTGACTCGAGAGTGACCTTTATGGAAGGTCCAAATCTAAATCAAGTTCTCAGGTCTCAATAAAATCAATTATGACTGAAATGAGAAGAGAGGAGGGAACCCCGGGTTCAGGGTTTGGCAACCTGAGGACTAAGCCATATGTTTCATTTATTGTGCCCTACAGATGATGAGTACATTTGGCATGATGATGGTGACACCAGTGGAACTACACAAGAGCCTGAACACAAGGACATGGCAGGAACATACAGCCGCGTGGGACCGTATTTTTAGCACAGGTATGACAGTGCACCTTCCTTGGATGACGTGTGACCCACAAATCAGTCTGAGCACATTTCAAGTCAGGTGATGAGAGATGAACCTACTGCCCCCCTTGCAACACCCCCCCTCCCAACCCAGCGACCCACCTCCCATCTCCCCCTCCTCTGCTTTAGTACATGCATGCTCTGGGAGGAGGGGAGAGAGAGTGAGTTGTAGTAAACTGGATGACCTAAGTGCACAGAGAATGCAGCCAAATATTTGGAGTAACGGGAACAGAGAGTGAAGGGGGGAGGGGGGATGTTCAAACAAAGCTGTGTACCCATAGTTGTTCTCTGGCTAGCTAACTGGCTGGCTGACTGGCTGGCTGGCTGGCAAGCACCTGCATTCACATAACACTGTTCCACCAACAAATAGCAGAGGTAGCACGTGCTGGCCTCCTCTTTAAATCAAGCACATTAAGGATTGATCAAAACATCCCTAATAGATGCACTTCGCATTGTGAGATCCATGCAGTTGGTCAGGGTGAAGCACAAGTTGGATCTTCAGGATCTACATGCAGCTCTGTTAAACAATAGTCTTTTCTCTTTTGTTTTTCCTCAGCCAAACTCTACATTGACAAAAAACTGAGGAGACACTCAAGCGGACAGTCGGATGACTTCCTCTGTGACATCTACCATAACAGTCCTCTCACCAAGAAGGAGCTTTACGCTGCAACGACTGAGCTCCAAATCGGGGGGGTGGAGACAGTGAGTATGAGTACACACTCGAAAACAGGAACCCCAGCCAGCCATGACCGAGTGCCCAGCATTTAGCTTGTTTTGCAGCCTCGCAACAATGAACTAAAGACCTTATGTGACCCAACTCCAGTCCACTGCTTTAAAGATTAGCTCATTCAAGCAGTTAAGTCGGTAGCATGAGGTTCATCACATACAGTACAAAACAAACCAAGAACAATGTCGCCTGCCTGTCTAGTCATTTATGAAATGTGACAGCTATTGAATCATGAACCTTTGGTGACCAGTGGTCCAGAATGACAAAGCAATCCTCTTCTTTTCCCTATTCAGACTGCTAACAGCACACTGTGGGCTATTTACAACCTCTCAAGGAACCCCCAAGCTCAGGACAAACTACTTAAGGAGATCAGAGAGGTGGTGCCTGCTGGACAGGCACCAAATGCTGAGCACATCAAGAACATGCCCTATCTCAAGGCCTGTCTAAAGGAGTCCATGAGGTAGGACTGAGATTCAGCATCATCATTTTTATCTTCCTCAACATTGACAGGAATAGAGTTACTAGTACACTTTAGGTACATCCTTGGCTATTCACTGGAAAAAACAAATGTCAGCTAGAGATTACTTAGAAAGATATTGTCAATGGCCTAAAACCATTTCTAAAAGTGCATAAAAACCAAACATACTTCCACTCATCCTTCATTCTAAAGCATACAAATGAATATTATTATATAAAAAACATTTTAGAACATTAAATTATATTATTATATTTGAATGAATTTACATAAATATAAAATACACTATGTAACCAAAAGTACTGGAACACAAAAAATATTTCTACTAGATTTTAGAGAAACGCTATAAAGATTTTATTATGTTTACCAGCAAGAACATTAGTGAGGTCAATATGTTGCAAAATCACCACCACAACTCATCTGCAACTCACCAACTCTTCCAAAAGTACTGGATGGAGAACCACCCAATCATTTCTCAGCTCAATGTTTTTATACCCCTCTAGCCCATGCCTAGCATTAGGCATATTCCAGAGAGTCCTATTCTATTAGTAATAACTCTCTACAGGGATATATAACTACTAGACAAGCTGTTTGTATTTTCATATGTATGTCAGCACTGGGTGCAAATGAAAGTATCTTCCCATACCCCAAATCAGTCTGCAGTTTACAAAGTGTGGACTACACTCACTAGGAAGGGGAACTCTAGAAACTTAGGTTAGAGATCTAGCCCCTTGCTAAGTAAGAGTAGTGCATGAAAATCAAAGAGAAGGAGGTGCTGGGGTGGTGGTGGTGAAGAAATATTCATCATTAAAAGGTGAAAAAGAGGAGCGATTTTATAAGGTGCGCAGTTTAGGGGAAGATGGGTTCAGGTGGTTCTTCTCACCAACTTTAGTTATTTCTCAACTCCATTTCTGGTCATCCATCAAAAAAGCAATGGAGAGACTGAGCTTTTAGTATGCCACCACACAGCCATCCATAGCCTGACACTGAGTTACTTTCTCAGCTGTGTGGTCTAGTAGATTAGATTAGCTTTGAGAATCTCAAGCAGATGACCGGGTCAGAAGCCAGAGAAAACCTGTGATCTTAGGAAAGGTCCCAGCATAAACTCATCATGCGACAATAATGCTCTACCAGTCACATCATGACACAGGAAGAAATATTCTCAGACATTAAGCAAGCATAATACAGCAGCAAAGTCCTGGGAATGTTTATTCTGTGTTTGTGGGATTATCATGCCGTGACTAATATGCATTCATGCACACCATACCATAATGTGGCTCATACCTCTCAGCTTATGCACTCACACTTACTTAAAAAAAAGAAATTCTCTGTACAGCAGGAAGGAGCTTAGTGTGTTTTTCATGTATACAGAGTCTCGCCCTCCATTCCCTTCACAAGCCGGACTTTGGACAAAGACACCGTGCTGGGAGATTACACCTTGCCTAAAGGAGTGAGTGCCCTACTCTTCAGTTCCTTAAACAATGCTCCCTATATTCAGACTGTTATTAAAAATAACAATCCTTTAAAGCCTGAACTGTCAAATAATTCAGATTCTCAGTTTTAAAGTAAATTCTAATTCGGTAACACACTAATTTCTTTTTTAAAATGTTTTGTATATATAACTTTTATTTTGAATCATATTTGATGCATCTAGATATATAGAATACTGATACAATGCTCTGAAGTAATTTTAAACATATTAACTATTATTATTATTTGTGATATTTCATTACTCAATTAACACACTGATCAGAGGGCGTAACAACTCAAATATGCATGAAATATGATACAGTTGGCTTTAAAGGGTTAAGATGCCATATATGCCCTACTACTGGAAACAGGGCCAGTTATTGTTCTGAAAAAAATCTAGAAAATGTAAAATATGTAGTCCTGCACAATGTATACATTTGTAAATAGCTTTAGATTAAGGCTTTAGGGACATGGTTTAGCTTTGAATTTCATTTTTCTTCCCTCCCCTGCCTTGATTTACAGACGGTGTTGATGATTAACAGCCAGGCACTGGGTTCCAACGAGGAATACTTTGAAAATGGGAAACAGTTTAGGCCAGAGCGTTGGCTCCAGGACAAAAACTCCATCAATCCCTTCGCCTATGTACCTTTTGGTATTGGCAAGAGGATGTGCATTGGCCGTCGCCTTGCTGAGCTGCAGATGCAGCTCGCTCTGTGCTGGGTAAGATCACACTGTTGTATTTGCATTCATCTATACTCCCAAAAGGATGTGGATCTTTGGATTGAAAATATAATTAAATATGATTAAAATAACTGTTAACTGTTTTAACTGACTGTACTTTATGATTATGTGCTTCCTTCCAGTTAATTCGGGATTATGAGATCGTGGCGACAGATCACGAACCAGTGGACGCTGTGCATTCAGGAACACTTGTGCCCAGTCGGGAACTTCCTGTGGCTTTTATCCACCGGTGAGGTAAGAACAACACTGTGCTGTTGTGACACTTAAAATGTTAATTTTAAAATGCTAATTACTTCACAGTTCAATGTTTTAATATTTTCATGTTTCATGTTTTACTTTTAAGGGCTTGTCCACCAATCTCGGCCTCTGAAAACAGATAACTCCACAGCCTTGGGTCAGAAGCATGAGGAGGGCTTCATTTTGCTGCTATTATGTCAGAATGTATTAATGTGATTTCTTTAGATATACCTCAGACCACAATTTTTTAGTTTACAGTGTAACTAATATAAATAGAGATGTACATATATTCCATGTCCTGTTAAAGTGTAAGTAACCTTATGTATTTATAAGTTTAACTGACCAAACTGGCAGACATAAAGAAATTATTTTGTCCTATATAACAATAAATGCTACTACACTACCTATTATAGTAAATAATCAGTTGTATCCTTAAATTTTGAATACTCTCCACATACTGCATATTCTTTCAATGTATTATAGACTAAATAAATATAAAACATGTAAAACTATGTAAAAGTAGAAAGTAGGAATGTATGATGCCATGATGACAGAAATGGTGTATATATATATATGTAATATAGTACTAAAGCCAACACTATTTATATATAGTAACATATATATGTGTGTGTGTGTGTTTGTTTGTCTGTACATGTACCTGCAAAAATAATAAATGAATGTATAACAAAAGAATCGAATGGAAGTTTCATGACTTTTTAAGGATTAATCATCCAACAAGTAATGCAGGACAGTTTTCCTTTAGAGTATGATTTATCCAGATTTACTGGTGCGTTTTAGAGAGGAGAGAGGTTAGATACACTCTCATGCCAAAAGGCATCGAAAAGCAGTGTTTGTGTTGCATTACCTCAAATGATGACTTGTAAAGACACACATCTGTATAATTTGGGAGGTTTTATCTTGTGAGCGAGGCGGAGCACTGGTCAGTGTGCTCATGACAAGGTGACGTGAATCATCAAGGTATGATAGTGGGTGCCGAATGGGACATTCCATTTCCAAAGTTGTCAAGTTATTTAACATTCCATGATCCACAGCATTTTTGTCAGAAATCACCACCACACGCATATCCTACACGTAAATGCAGCATTCATTAGATTCTATGGGACAAGGCAAAAGTCACTGGACAAGATAACTCGTTCTGTTCCATGACTTTTGGCATGTCAGTGTATATATTTATTGTTGTAGACCGTATATTGATGCCTGAAAATGAGAGATCTATCCAGTGTGACAGTTTAAAATTAATTTAGGATATTAAAATGTGAAGAAAGCAGCAGGCCTATTTTATATGGGTGAGTTGACTGAGCCCAACAGACTCGTAAAGAAACTTGGTCTTGGTCCTTACTTCTGGAGTCATCTCTTTAGCTCACCCTGCAATTTTTATTGAAGTTTAGGTCAAGTAATGACCACTGCCCAAGTTTGATACAGTAAAATATAGTTTGAATTTTGCTGGAAGATATGGCAACAACCTTGTTTTGGCCCCCAGCATTTTAAGCTTTTAAGGGTGCTCAAATGGAGACTCTGCACCCCTGTTATTAAAATGTTATTTTGCTGTTTTTATAGCCATAAAAGGTATATGAGTAAAAATACTATATTAATAAATAGCATTTGAACTAAGAGTGAGGAACTAATTGTGAAACGCATGCAATGTGCAGATCACATTACCTGACCTACATTACCCCAGGTCTTAATAATATTGATAACAGTATTAGAATAAGAGTATTAGAAGTGTGTCTGATCTTATTTCAATTCTTGAGACACACACATCAGCTCAATATCCAAAAAGAAAAATGTCATAAATGGATGTGGATCTGTTCATTTTTTCTTATAATGTAAAATAATCATTGTTGCTTTGCCTTTTATATTTGCTAACTGGTTGAAATTGATAGTCCAAAACGACATTAAAATGTAAAGGTGTATATGGAGAGGAGACACTGGTAGAATCATCAGGCAGAGGTAGCCATGTTTTTATCCAGAATCTTGTGATATTTGATTAAATTGATTAAATTAAAAATGCTTTAACAACATTAACATACCAAAGTCATTCAACAAAAAAGAGCCAGGTAAAGTCACACATCTACCAAAATACCAAAAGGAGGGTCTTTTTGCATTACCTTTAACTTTACCTGAACTTCAAATTTTTGTTTCTATGAATGTTTAATAAATCTCAGGTGCTCCGTTTCTGATTTGAAACAGCAGCAAGTACAAATAGGCACAGGGTGGGCTTTAGTGTGTCTTTTTGTTTATTCATTATACTATTATAATTATTTGAATGAGAATAGTTTTCTCAAAACAAATGTATTTTAATAGTATTGCAGTATTACAGTAGTATGGTGTTTTATGGTGTCCTATAACTTTTGTCTGTATTTTGTAACTAACCTCACTTTGTGGCAATGATTTCTACTTCAATTTAGCATGTCTGATATCTCATGTCTGGAGATCAGGCCACCACCTGAAGCTCTGCCGCACTGAACTGCTGTACATCACTGGAAAAAGAGCCCTTCGTGTTATTTCCTGCAGGAATCCTGTATCCATTCCATGTGCAGAAGCACAAAACAATTCTCATGGTTCAGTGTTTCTCAGCCTTGTTCCTTGCAACTCTGAAAGGCTTGTTAATGAGCTGATTAGTTGAATCAGGTGTGGGGAGTAGGGTAAGCTCTAAAATATGCACAGCAGGTGTGCCTCCAGTAACAAGGGTGGATAAAGTCATGCAGGTTCCTCCTTTTCCAGTGAACATGGTGCTGGTTCAGTATATTGCTGAACAGCTCTCCTGGCAGGTCTATCTGTTAACAGCCACTTGCTGTTCAGAACGCAGTAGCATGATCCTTCTCCTCATCCTTAATCATCCAAATTTCACTCCTGTCATTCTACGTAACCATCACTTTACTGTAGATGTTCATATATAAATTAAAATCTCATACCTGATGCCTCACATAGAGAAAAACTAACCAGACTCTTACAATCAGATTGTAATTGTCAACATCTTGTAGTTGATGTGTTAAAGCAGGAAGAATCAAAGTCTCTCAAACGAGACCCAATCTGCTATATGTTGCTGACTGGTTTCAGCACATCAGGCAGGTCTTGTGGGCTGTTTCCACCATGCAGAGGTGAGTATCAAACAAAAGTGCTTCAAGGAAGGACAATCAGTACACCTGCTACAGGGTAATGGGGCCCAAGCCTCACTGATGCTCATGGAGGTCCCACTTCACAATCTACAGGACGAAAGGATCTGCTGCTAACATCTTGGTGTCAGATACCACAGGACCCTCAGAGGGGAGTCAATGCTTCTGGTCTGAGCTGTTGAGGCAGCACAGGGGGACTTACACAATATTATTAAATAAGTTAGCAAGTCATTTATTTATAGAGCACATTAAACCAAAGTGTTGTACATAAATAAAACAGCATACAACTGTGAAACATAGCACACACAGCATATAATCATATCAAAAACAAAATGGAACAGAAATTAAAATCTAACTGATAAAAGTAGGTTTTTAATCTAGATTTTAAAATGGGGACTAAAGGTGAGGACCTAGTATCAAGAGGTAGGCTGTTCCATGGTCCAAATTATTAATGTTATGGCTGATCGGTGTATAAGTACTAACTAATTAGGGCAATTTTTAGATATTAGATCTATACTTTTATCTTTAGATTCTAGCAAAGTAAGTAAATCCTAGTTCTTTATTAAAAGCAGTGGTGCTTTATTGAACCAGGAAAACTCAAAAAACCTTTTGGAAGCTTAAATGTTTCATAGCCTAGATAAAAGTTATTCATATACGGTGATCATTTTGCACATATTATACTCACAATTTATGTAGCCAAAGATTTTTTTCAGTACTACATAGAACCCTTAGTTGCTTAGGGTACATATGTAAAGCCCAATTAGAATCAATTAAACTAATACATTTTAAAATATTTTGCCTAATATGGCAAATTCACAGAACTCTTCTTAAATTGTAAAGGAAAAAGAAAGTATTAGTTACTATTAGTTTCTGTTGAAATAATGTATTTTTAACACAATGTAAAGAACAAGTCATTTTTAAATTATTATGGAAAAATGAAAAATAAAGGTGAAGTTTTCTGACGGGGACAATCAATAAATAAATCACATCAAGTCAAAAAAGCAGCTAAAGTTTACTAAGGATGAGCTGTGTTCTTGCAAACTCAAACCGTAGGTCAGGGACAGTGTGTGTGTGTGTGTGTGTGTGTGTGTGTGTGTGTGTGTGTGTGTGTGTGCTTAAATGTGTGCCCACAGGAGGCCTAGTCAGCTGACACTGAACTGACACAAATTCAATGTCATCATGGTCTGGAATTTCACAACTTATGAACTTGATGCTTTAACAGAAAAATACACAAAAACACTGCCAAGTGATATAACATCAGCTACTGTAACTTTGACCCTAGTTTCTCAACGTCCCTTTACTTTGGATTGCTTCCAGTGTCATTCACCTTAGAGACATATGTGTATTCTAAGTCAAAACAATTTGCAATGAGTCAACACTGGAGTGCAATACAGGCAGAATGCAGCCAATACTGAAGACTGATTTGAATTCAAGCAGTTTTCTGTATTTAATGAGTGATATTTACAAAAAAAAAAGTTTGAATTAGTTGAATTTCAAGTTAGAACAGAGAATTAAGCATATTTTACCATCATACAGCAGTACGATGGAATTCAACATTCACATTAAACTCATTGGTGAGAGTGAACACTTACAAAAATGTATCAAAAAGAGAAAAATAGAGTCGACACCATGTCTTTGGATAAGTTCCTGTGAGGAGAGATACTGGATATACACTTTATGTAAAGTATCGAGACTCATTGATTGTTTCTTCTGAAATCAAGGATATTAAAAGAGTTTATCCTGCTTTTGTTGGAGTAACTGTCTCTACTGTCCAGGGAAGGCTTTTTACTAGATTTTGGAGCACTGCTGTGACTGCATTGAAGATTTGATTGTTCTCAGTGACAAGAACGTTAATGAGGCCAGGATGTTAGATGATGACCACCCCACCTCGTCCCCAACTCATCCCAAAAGTGTTAGATGGAGCACTATCAATTCCAGACAACACAATTCCATTGCTCCACAGCTCACTGCAGGGGGACTTTATACCCCTCTAGTCCAAGCCTGGCATTAGGCATTGTGCCAGTAGCTTCATGTTTACCTGCTCCTCGAGTCTTATTCTTTTGGTTATATTTCTCTACAGGGACATTACATGAGATGTGTGTGCATTTGCACATCTGTGTCAGCAATGGATCAAATTTGAAGTTGATAAATACATTTAATATAAAGGATCTCCACAAATATTTGGACATATAGGGTAATAAAAGGTTCCACTCAGTGCTCGAAGCTTCTTCAAATCTAAATAGGTTTTGAGATATTGTTCAAATCAAGTTGCTTTTGGTTTTGGATAATTCTACTTTTACAAGTGTACATTATTTCATTGTACACGATTAAAAATACAAGACCCTTGAGGAACATTTGAGTTCTTCAACAGGAAACTATGGAGGAAACACTTATGGTGCTTCAATTAAGCTTCAGGAAAACTTTGGTCTTTTATTGAAGGTTTCTTGAAGCTCCTTAAGAGGTTCTTCTACAGTTTCAAACTCAAGATCTTCCAAAAGTTCATTTTTATTAGTGTACTAACAGCACTTCTACCTGAGTATGCTATCTTGCTGCTCTGGTCTGGTCATCTTTGGTTATTATTAAGTATGAAATTTAAACTCAGTGTAAGAATGCCTGTGTTGCCTCAGGTGGTCATTTATCCAGCAGATGGAGACAATTTCCTAAGGAAACACAGACACCCTCGAGTGAATGTGCTTAAGGAATAGTCATGTAGGTTAATATGAAATGAGCAAACATGTACAAAATGTTGATGGAAGCTTAAAGACACTTCAGACACTTTTGAATTGAATTGTCCCCTATAAATGATCTACACATGCTCAAATGGTTAACAAACTATATTATATGTCCAAATGTTTGTGGACACCACTTCTATTGCCTCTTTTTTTTGTTGAACCCATTGCTGATACAGATTTACAAATGTACACAGAATAATAATTTCTGGAGCAGATAAACATGAACCCATTGGCACCATGCCTAATACCAGGTGTGTGCTACATGGGTGTAAAGCCCCCAGCATTGAGCTGTGGAGCAGTGATACTGTGTTCTTTCGAATGATGGTGCTTCATCCCCAAAACAAGTTGGGGATGAGGTGGGGTGGTCATCATCATCATCATTATCATCATCATCATCATCATCATCATCATCATCATCATCATCATCATCCACATCCTGACCTCAATAAAACTCTTGTAATCAAAAATGCAACCAAATCCTCACACAAATATTCCAAAATATAATAGAAAGCATTCCATTGACAGTAGAGACAGCTACTCCAACAAAAGCAGGATAATAAACCTTTTTAATTTGATTTCAGAAGAAACCATGAATGAGCAGATGTCTCAATGTTTACATAGTGTATCTCCTGTAGCACAGATTCTCAAATGGATTAAATACTAAGTATAAGATTTGTTTAATTCAAGGCTAGAATTAGGTTCAGGGTTAGATTTAATAGAATTCATTACATCTAATGTAGAGTTCTACTGTCTTTAATAGATATTTAGGTCAATTTTACTTAAAGATAAGCTGATCGTCTACAAAACAGGGGTCTGTCAAATGAAATGTGTCCAGTATCTTATTGGTAAAATGATATTTAGGACTGCATTACAGAATCCAGTAGTTAGTAAAGAAGCAAATTGGTGTAAACATCAACATCAGTCATAGACCTAATATGATTTGGCACCACTGGAATTATTTGAAGTGTGCAGTTGTTGAGTGGTATGGACAGCATTTACATTACACAGCCACTCCACCACACATCGCACTGGTATGTGTATAAATACTTCCTCCGCTTAGTTGCTGCTAGTGGATGCTGGGCCAGTGCTATTTGAATAATCTCATGAATAAGTGGACACTATGACACACCCCAGCCAAATAAAATCAGCTCAAGACCAGCTTTTGCTCATCTCAGCTCATCCAAGAGAAAATATACCCTATGCTGGTTAACTATCTGGTTTCCAGCTCTTAATCAGTACAGTGTATGTTGTATTTAATTTTAGTCATTCCTGATCAGGCTTAACCAGTTTGGTCTTACTGGTCATGCTGGTTGGCCAACTTAGTTTTGTTGATCATGCTAGTCAACCAGTCTGGTAATACTGGTCATAATGGTCAACCAGCTTGTTCTTACTGGACATGCTTGTAGACCATGTAATCCAAACAAGAAGCTAAAAACCAGCTTAACCAGCTTGACCAGTTTTAGTCTTTACACCCCCTTAAAATGTTATAAATAAAGAAAAAAGAAAATAAATAAATTATATATACATACACGGCCTGTTTAAAGTCAGCCACAACATCACAATCGAATTTAAGTTTGGACTTTGACTAGGGCACACGAAATCTTCATTATTATTTTTTTAGCACTTCAGAGGTGGACATGTTGATATGCTTTGGATCATTGTCCTGCTGCAGAACCCAAGTACTCTTGAGATTAAGGTCACAGACTGATGGCTGACATTCTCCCTCAGCATTTTCTTTTAGAGAGCGGAGTTATCAATCAGAGCATCAATTACAGCAAGTCGTCCAGGTCTGGGTTAAAGCTGCAATTTATTCATGGTGCTAGATGGAAGACCAATAAGTACATTGCAGTGGTCAAAACAAACAATGAATGTATATAAAAGGAACTCAACATCAGTGTAGGATATATATATATATGCCCAAATACAGACTGTATTTCCCAGAAAGAAATCCAACTCCCTGATGCTGGACAGTTCTTCACATAGACCGATGGCCCTTTTTGGGTTATAAGTGCACGTTGGGACTTAAATGATTAACATTATTGATATGTTGGTACTGAGTGGTTTTAAGTCCTGGTGAAAATGGAAATCCATATGTCTATAAACCTTGTCAGCAGATGGAAGCATGAAGCGCTATAAAATCTCTGGTAGATGCTGTTGAATCTGGACTGTGGACAATACCAGCTGAAGACATGAAACCCTAAACCATCACAGACTGAAAACATTTCAAGCTGGACTTCAGACACTTTGGATTCTGTGCCTCTACACTCTTTCTCCAGACTCTAGGAGCTTGAGTTGAAACTCACAGACTCTTGATTTCCCAACAAAATCTTCATTTTAACTATATTGAGAGATGGATGATATAACTAATCACATAAAACTGAAGAAATGTCTTTTACAATCATTTGTAAAATGTAATTATTTGAAATGCAATTTTCTTGTGAAGACACTCTATGCCCTAATAGCTGGTATTTCCTACTATTGGTGAAATAATGTCAATTAGATGTTTCCTATAACGATCTATCAGTCTCTGACATCGACGGGAAGAAAGAGTTTCCCATCCCTCCATATAAAATTCTATCAGCTATGTGATGATTCAATATCAATCTTTGTGCAGAGAGTCTCACATTTTCTTCATGCCCCCACAGATACAATAATGATTTCATATTGTTTTCAATGGTGCAAAGCTCTCCAGGCCCTGTTTTAGCAAAGCAGCCCCAAACCATGACACTTCCACCTCCATGCTTCACAATTGGTATCAGGTTCTTCTGCTCAAATGCTGTGTTTGGTTTGTGTCAAACATGTCTTCTGTTACTATGCCTAAATAATTCAACTTTGGATTCAACTGTCCAAAGTACATTAATCCAGAAGTCCTGCTTTTTGTCTAGGTGTTCTCTGGAAAACTGTAGTCTTGTGTGTTTTATAGCAAAGGTATCCTCCCTGCACAACCTCCCATAAAAAGAAACTTGTTTGCTTTCTTTCTGATGGTAGAAGCTGCACTTTGATGTCAACTGTGGATAAAGCTACCCTTAGGTCACATGATGACATTTTAGGATGCTTATTCATGCATCTTGTGGTCTGCTCACAGCTGAATTTGCTAGGACAGACTTGCCTGGCCATGTTGGCAGTTGTTTTCAATGTTATTCACTTGCAAATCATTTTCCGGTCAGTGGACCGGCTGATTTCTAATAGTTTTTCATTAAGCAGTAATAAATGTGGTGGTTTCTGAATTTTTTCCTCACATGAATATTGCATATTTAAATATGTTTTTAAAAATCAAAGGTTTTCATTGGGTTACCTTAACGTTTTCACATGGCTTGTATATACTACCATAAACAAGTGTTCAAAATTCCATTTATTCAGGTAAACTGTCCTATTTTTCTATTCATATTTCAAGCATTTTTTGCTTTGCTTTTCAATCAATCAATCAATCAATCAATCAATCAATCAATCAATCAATCAATCAATCAATCAATCAATCAATCAATCAATCAATCAATCAATCAATCAATCAATCAACCAATCAATATCAACCAAAAAAAAAACATCAAATGTATTACTTCACAATTAATACATATAAAATATGGCAGTTTAATTTTATTGAATGAAATTTTCAACAAATGGCTTTTTCATGATGTAAATTCTGAAATGTACTAATAGACATATACAAAAATGATTTCTAATGAATAGCCTGAAAAGCTACCCAGCAAAGATGCCATTCTTCTAGAGAAGCAGCCTTGTCTCCCTTCCATTCTTGCACCAGAAGCCTATTTCCCACCATTAAAGCAATGATTAACATTTAGATTATTACTTTAATCCAATCTGTAAATTTCTTCATTGCTAACATTATTTACATTCAGTCCTAAATTGACAGGAAAGCAAGAATTTGTTAGAACTTCTCCCCTTCCATCTAAGGTCTATGTTAGGTTCTATCTCCCCCTAGTGTCTGCCTAATAATGGTACATTGTCAGATTCACAGCTTCTTTTCAATATACTGGTATAATTGTATATAAAGTGGTAGAAGTAATAAAAAATAAAAAATAGTATGAATGAACCTCTGATTATTTGGTGAGAAACAGATGAAGGTCTGTGGCAGCTGTAGGGGTTTTTCCTTCTGTATATCCTAGTTCAGCAATGGATACCATGACCAAGGAAGGTTGTGTCTGATATTTGCTGGTTAATGAGAGGTGTTTGATTCATTTTAACTAGAAATGATTAGCTACCCAAAGAAGAGTTACCGTGGTATTATGCTTTTAATCAGTCTATAATCATAAACAATTGAATTCAGTAAGTTGAACTTTGTGTTGGTTTAGGTACACACAGATGGATTTATTAATAGTACACAATAAGAAACAGAAAAGCTCATAAGTTTATAAATTCTCTAAGCACATGGTAGCACTATCACAATATCTACCAGTAGACTGTAGATTAATTTAATGTAGTAATCATCTACAATAAAATTACTTCCTAAAAGGATAAAAATACATACTTTTCCAAGAAAGTTAAAAGAACAATGTATATAAAGTATACTTTCATTTGCAGATGTTAAAAGTATACTTCACAAATTTTCAAAAATGTATTCCATAAAACTTTAAAGTCAAATAATACAGAGGAATATGGTTCCAAGATTTTCTCCATCTTAAGAACTGTAACTCTGGTCATCCTGATGACCCACCAAGGAGTTTCAGCTTGTTCATGCGTCAAAACAAGCTTAAAGCCCATCTTCTTGTACAGAGCCACAGCCGGTGTCTGCATGGAACCAGTGTCAAGCACAATCTTGAAGAATCTGCACTTTTTACAAAAGTCCTCAACCGTCTGACACAGTCCTGATCCAAGGCCAATGCGACGAGCTGCGGGTGACACATTCATTCGTAAAAGTTCTCCATACTTTTGCCCACTGCCTGGGATTGTTTTGGCCTCCACAGCAACCACCCCCACCACCTGAGGCTGTCCTTTAACCTCAGCTTCAGCAACCCAAAAGCAGTGATCTGGTTTGCTGAGGTAGAAGCCGGGAATGTCTTGCATGTTAGTGCGCAGTTTTATTCTGACATAACCAGCATAGAACTCATAGCAGCAGCAGTAAACCAGGCCTATCCAGAAGACTCCAGCCAGCAGGGCCAGTCCAACCGATTCTCCACCAAACACATAACCCACAGCAAAACAGCACAGGGTCAGAGTGATGTGGAAGGGCTGAGAAATAGCATGAATGAAGGATGGGGTTGATGTGTTCCTCGAAATATGATCTGAGGGATGATACTTCCTAATCACTATATGCACTGAGAGAGAGAGAGAGAGAGAGAGAGAGAGAGAGAGAGAGAGAGAGAGAGAGAGATACTACATACAATGTTCATCCATTTCACTGGAGATCTACCTGCTGTCTCTTTAATAATTACAATGTTTAATCTCTAGGGCAGATAAACATGAACCTATTGGCGGGTGCTTCATTTAATACTTTTGGGGAGTAGGGGATGAAATGGAGTGGTCATCCACATCCCAACCACACTAACACTCTTGTTGCTGAGTACAATCAAATCCTCACAGCAATATTACAAAATCTGGTAAAAAGCCTTCCCTTGACAGTAGAGACAGTTACTCCAACAAAAGCAGATCAGTAAACTCTTTTTATCACCCTTGATTTCAGAAGAACCAATGAATGAGCAGATGTCCCAATGTTTCAATAGTGTATCTGCTGTAGCACAGATTCTCAAATGGATTAAGTACTAAGGTTTAGTACTATAAGCACTAGTACTGTGAGAGTTGGTTTTGGGTTTAGAATTAGATTCAGATTTAATATAATTCATTACATCTAATGTAGAGTTCACTGTATTTAATAGATATTTAGGTCAATGTTATGAGAAGTAAAGATAAGCTGATCATCTACAAAACAGGGCAGTTAAATGAAGCGTGTCCAGTATCGTACTGGTAAAATGATATTTAAGACTGCATTAAAGAATCCAGTAGTTAGTAATGAAGCACGTCCATGTAAACGGATAGCCTTAATATGATTTGGCAACACTGGAATTATTTCAAGTGTGCAGTTGTTGAGTGGTATGGACAGCATTTTCACTGCACAGCCACTCTATAAGCCACACTATAAATACTTCCTCCACTTCACTGGTGCTAGTGGAAACTGGGCCAACACTATTTTAATAATCTCACACCACTCATGAAGAAGTGGATCCTGTGGTTATGTGTTATTTATAGTGCACAATAAATACTGCTACTACCTTCATTAGGTTATTTACATAAGACAATATATATATATATATATATATATATATATATATATATATATATATATATATATATATATATATATAATGAGTTTTCAGTGCTGAGATAAGAAACAGTATTAAGTTTCAAAATTAAAGGACATATCCCAGCTAAAAAGTGCAACTCAAGACCAACTATTGCTGGTAACTGGTTTTGGATGATCTCAGCTCATCCAAATGAAAACATACCATGTGCTTGTTAACTATTTGGTTCCCAGCTCTTGATCAGCACAGTATATGTTGTATTTGATTTTGGTCATTCCTGGTCATGCTTGACCAGTTTGTTCTTAATGAGTTTGATCATGCTGGTCATGCTAGTCAACAAGTTGGTCAGGCTGGTCATACTGGTGAGAGAAATGTGCCCCTTTCACCATATACATGAATAGGACACAACAAACTCCTCACAATTACCAGAACAGGATTGAAGAAACCACCACACACCATCTGTTGAATCACCATGCTGCCTCATGTTTACTGAAATTAATGATTCCTTCTTTACTTTGTCCAGTGGCGCATTTTTAAGTTGGTCAATGTCCCAGAAAAGCTCATTCAGTTGTACTGACGTCAGCCAGCTCCCTAAAACCACTATAAGAACACTATAAACCAGCCAGGCTTAATCTCTCTACCGAACATGGTGTTCTGAAAACTGAGAAGGTTCAGAATGTCCTTGGGTTTGAATAAAAAAAAAGGAAAAACAAGGACACTTGTATTCACCCAATTAGGGTAAGCTTGGTCACCTCTACAGTTTAAAATATCAGATAGTCATATGTGGTTGGAGAGTTGCAAGTTGTAAATTGCTTAATTATTGATCAAGAAAAAATGTCACCTGTCAGTCACATGTTCCAATACTTTTGCTCAAAAATGGGATGGTTCAGACAAAAGGTGCTAACCTTTGAATTGTATATCAGATCCATATGTAAATTCCTGGAAATTAAAGCTGAAATTGTGATTTTTTTTTTTTTTGTCTCATATTCATCTTTTTTACTGTCAAGCCCAAATGTTTTCAGTCTATAGCAAAGATAAAGGGATTCAGATTTTGTCAGAGGCTGGAACAAATCTAACACAATCCAACAGTAACTGAGTGGTGGGAAATTGAGGATTTAAACATGGTCCCAATTTGGGTTATAACTGCACATTGGGTCCCAACATGACTGTATAAGGCATTTTGGTACTGAGGATCAGTGCTGATGATTTCCATATAAAGCTTGTCAGCAGATGGAAGCATGAACTGTAAAATCTCTTGGTAGATGCTGTGTTGTCTCTGGACTTGGTAAAAACATAGAGCAATTCAAGCCAGACTTCAAACACCTTGGATTCTGAACTTGAGTTGAGACTCTAGAATATACACTGCCTGGCCAAAAAAAAGGTTACCACTTTAACTCAGCAAATAGGTTTGAGCCTCCCATTGGGTAATTACTGTATAGGTGATTATGTTTCAGCTGGCAATTATTTAAGCCTGACTGAAGCAGTGAGTAGCTTCTCATTTTTTAATAAACATGCCAAAAGACACATCCTGTGGTTGTGGACAAGATGTTAATCTGTTCCAGGAAAAGTCTAGATATTGGCAACATATAGAAAACATAAGGAGATTGTTGTAATGAATAAAATTGTGTTAAAAACTGTCCAACACACATAAAAAGTGTAAGGATAGTGGGGAAACATCATCTTTGAGGAAGGAATGTGGTTTGAAAAAAATCTTGAATGATTGTGATCAGTGATCACTTAAATATTTGGTGAAAGCAAATCAAAGAAAAACAATAGTAGAACTTGTTTAATATTGAAGGTAAATGCATTTCCACATGCTCAGTGTGAAGAGAAGGTGGGAGCTCACACAGAAAACCTTAAGAAAACCCCTTATCAGTGAGGCTAACCTGCAAAAACAGATTGGACTCTGGAGCAATGGAAGAAGGTGCTGTAGTATGATAAATCCAGATTCACCCTCTTCCAGATTAAAGAGAGGCAGCTGAAGTGATGCACCCATCATACCTAGTCCCTACCATACAAGCCTGCAGGGGCAATGGTATGATCTGGGGTTGCTGCAGTTGGTCAGATTTAGGTTCACCAATGTTATGTGCCGAAAGAATGAGGTCAGCTAACTACCTGAATATACTGAACGACAAGGTTATTATTTTTTCTTCCCTAGTGGCACAAGCATATTCCAAGATGACAATGCCAGGATTCACTCCCCTAGGTGGAGTGAGGTACAAAATGTGGTGCAATGTGCAAAAGCAGGCTCAGCACTAGAGCCCAGTGGTGAGCCATAATATGTGCACAAAAATGTACCCAATATCTTGAGTTTCTTATGGAAAAACTATGGCTATAGTGTTGAAAAAGGGGATTATTCAAATGGAATGTATAGTTATAGAGCAGTTTCATCCTATAAGTTTTTTTAATGTTAAATTTTAATGAAGGTACTTTTTTCAGTTTGATTGCACCAAGGCTTTCTGCATACCTGAAACCTAATATGCTTACTGACACCTCAGTGTAAAAGTCAGGGATTTCAGAATTTGTAGGTTGTTAAGAGCACAGTAGTATGATTTGGCATTAGATTCAGACAGCAAATGCAGTGAGAAGAAATCTCCATATGGTGTTTTTGTTTTTAGTTGAAACCTATTTTGAGGAAATTCAGTTCTGCTTTAATACGGGGGAGTATGTCACATCATGGCAATGGCTAGGAACAGGCATAATGACTGGGTCTCCAATGTTGGTATTTACAATGGCAGTGAAGGTAATTATTAGCGCTTTGAAGTGGGTTGTAGGTGGTGCACAATGGCACCTGGCTCTGCCAATTAGGGCATATATGGATGATATGATAATATTGACTACTACTCTCCCCTCTACATTGAGGCAACTCAGGAAATTAAATTAAACTCTCAGGATGGCAAGAATGAAGGTTTAAGATAATAATAAGATAATAATTTATTAGTCCTTTATTAAACCCGATAAAACTGGTTAAAGAAAGGTTTCTTATGGAAGGGGAAGCAATTCCTTCTATCTTGGAGAAACCAGCATTTAGGTTAGTGATATAGTGCAGCACTGAATGATAAAGAGTAGGTTGGGGGTTGAAGAAGGAAGTGGTGGAGGGTTTCAACTACATTGATACGTCTTTTATGCCTGGTAAGTTAAAATAATGGTGTCTACAGTTTGGTTTGTTAACTTCTGTAAGGGGACCAATGACTATTTATGAAGTTCTGATTACTGAGGTGCAGAGGTTAGAAAGGCTCATGAATAATGCTATATGGAAGTGGTTAGGGGTTCCTTGTTGCCTTAGTAATATGGCATGGTTTGGTAAAGGGGTGCTGGAACTACCACTGACCAGCTTAATTAAAGATGTGAAATGATATTACTAGGGTCAAAAGATTAATTGATTGAACAGCAGCAGCAGTGAAAAAAAGCAGTAAATAGGTGGACTCCAAGAGAGGCAGTGCTGTCAGTGAAGAGGGCATTGGAACACAGGAATGTGGTGGGACAGGTGCCAAATATGAGGGCAGGATTAAGGTGATCTGTGGAAAGCCTTCAAAAAGGCAGCATCACCAGAGAGAAGGCAGATGATTACAAGATTTATTTGAGAACAGGAAGAGAAAGTATAATGTGCAACTGCAGCCTCACACTGCAGCCTCACATGCAGCCTCACTATGAGAACACAATAAACCAGCCAGGCTTAATCTGTACAAACACAATTAAGTGGGGATCTACAGCCCTCATGTTCTGAAAACTGAGAAGGTTCAGAGTGTCCTTGAGTTTGAATAAAAAACAAGGACATGTGAACTTGTCTCCCATTTAGAGTAAGCTTGGGTCACATCTACAGCTTAAAATACCATCGGACAGGGTGATATATGGTTGGAGAAATTACTTATGGATATGTTTATTTGTGTGTTTGTTTTAAGATCAAAAACAAAGTAAGAGGTGTCCATCTATACAGTATTTGCAGGGTGTGATTTGGCATAATTATTAAACAACAAAAGAAGGAATTAGCCTTCATTAATATCTGAGGATGTTTTACAAAAACATTGAATCATTTATCAAATATAATAACTTGATTTGAGGACAGTACACTGCACCATCCTGTATTGCTATGATAATTACAATATAAAGATATACAGAACAAGAAATCTGACTGGTGATATAAAGAATTTGTTCACGGAGCCAACATCTGCCTTGTTCAAATGGTATACTCCAACATATACTGCTTATTTCCCGCCCATGACTTCAAAGATGTTATTTGCACTTTTAACGTTTTAGTGTGTAATGGATATTGTATAATCTACAACGAATTTGAGAGTGTATGAAGTGTATGAAGGGGCAGGTTTTGAGTGGAGACTTTATGTCCATGCATACTGAAAGCATGTGTATTCATTTGTTTAAAGTACATTGCACAGCTTGCGTTGATCTCTGCTTTTAAATGGCTGTGACTTTCAGATTAGGTGAGGTTTGTAGTTTCAGAGATTCATGTGGCTGGGGAACAGCTGCAACCCAAGCAGTTTGTTGTGCGCTTTATTTTAGAAATCAGTACACTTACAATTCTGAAAGCAAGTTTGTCCCTGTCCTAAGGAATAACTGACAACATAACATGGTGCTAATATTAATTTCAACATCTATTCAAAAATCAACCAAAAAGTCACACAAAATAAGAGAAGCTGGTATGTTTTCTAGCCATTGTTTTTACTGCCAAACAGAATCTTTCAGGAAACAGCTACATCACTTCTTACACTCATGATTATTCACTTGAAATGATCCATATACATTTTAATTGACCAAAAGTCAACTAATACAGAAGAATGTGGTTACAAGATTTTCTCCATCTTAAGAACTGTAACTCTGGTCATCATGATGACCCACCAAGGAGTTTCATGTGTCAAAACAAGCTTAAAGCCCATCTTCTTGTACAGAGCTACAGCTGGTGTCTGTGTGGAGCTAGTGTCAAGCACAATCTTGAAGAATCTGTGCTTTTTACAAAAGTCCTCAACCGTCAGACACAGTCTTGATCCGAGGCCAGTACGACGAGCTGCTGGTGACACCATCATTCGGAAAATTTCTCCATACTTTTGCCCACTGCCTGGGAGTGTTTTGGCCTGCACAGCCACCATCCCCACCACCTGAGGCCTTCCTTTAACCTCAGCTTCAGCAACCCAAAAGCAGTGATCTGGTTTGCTGAGGTAGAAGCCGGGAATGTCTTGCATGTCAGTGCGCAGTTTTATTCTGACATAACCAGCATAGAACTCATAGCAGCAGCAGTAAACCAGGCCTATCCAGAAGACTCCAGGCAGCAGGGCCAGGCCAACCGATTCTCCACCAAACACATAACCCACAGCAAAACAGCACAGGGTCAGAGTGATGTGGAAGGGCCGAGAAATAGCATGAATGAAGGATGGGTTGATGTGTTCCTGGATTCCATCTCGAAATATGGCAGTAACAGCCTCATGATCTGAGGGCTGATACTTCCTAATCACTATATGCACTGAGAGAGAGAGAGAGAGAGAGAGAGAGAGAGAGAGAGAGAGAGAGAGAGAGAAATTTCATATAAACACAACCTTACTTTAACAATGTAATGCATCAGACAATTTAATTCCAGATTATGTGTAAATACATGAATTTATACATTTTAATACATACACATACTACCTATGTATGCTGGTATGTCAGTACCTAAAATAATATCACAGATTGAATAGCAGACAGAGTACATAATATATTTCATTTTAAGAGATTTTAAGCATATTGTGGGTAAATAAAAGACTTTCATATTCCACACCTGCTATTTCAAGTATCATAAGCACAAGTTACTGTGCCATATTTTTATGTCCTTACTCCCAACACTGACTAAATTACTCAAAAGTAATCCAAAGAGCACATGTACAAGCAACCTAATTAAATGTTCTTGGACGTACATACAATTTCTTCATATTTGTATGTTCACCAAGTCCTTACAGGACAACATATAATTAAGGTACTGTGAGTGTAAGGAGCCGCCCGCAATGCCTCCGCCCAACCGCCAGGGGGCGCTCAGCGACTGTGAAGACCTGATGAGTCTGATTGGGCCCAGGTGTGGGTGGGTCTATTTAAGCGGCCCTCGCACTCCTAGCGGTTTCTTGAGGTTAATTTCTTCCAGGGCTGCTGCCGATAGTATTTGGTATGTTTTTGCTGTCTTTCCCTTCTCCAAATGTGGGAAGTTTCTCCTCTTAAAACATTTCTTTTCCCTCTGCTTCCTACAAACTAAAGGAGGCAGAGTGTCTATCCCTTTCCTCCTTCCAAGTTATTTTTTCCATTCCCCCTCTATTCGAGGGTCCCTTTAAGTTTGGGTTCCTTCTCAGTTTAAGTAGTTTTCTGTTCTTCCCTCCTGTTCACAGCCCTCACAGTGCGTGAGCTCGCAGGGGTTTGAAGTGTTTGTTTGTACGTACGTTTTTACTGTGTTGATGGAAAGTATAAATAATGCTAGACTCCTATGAAGAGCGCTTTGGAGAAATTTTAATGAACACAGTGATGTAAGAATGCTGTGTATGAAGGTAATTTGTATTCTTAGTGTTTTACTGAGTAAACTATTGCCTCCAGATACTGAGCATTTTTTTTGTGTGCCTCATTGTTTGCAAAGTCCTTTATATTCATATTTTGCACATTTAATTTTTGCTCTCTGTCCTGATTTTCTATTTTTATATTCACATTTGCATTACTTGTTGCTGTAACTCCATTTTATTACTTTGTACTACTAAAGAGCAATGACATTTAAAACTGAATGAGTCATTCTACAGAAATGTGCATACATGTATTTCAGTCCCTACTGAAGATGGCAATGAATCCTCCACATTTAAACCATCCTCACACAGTGATGCAGACTAGTGACTTCATACATTAGGAGGCAGTGAGCACACGTGGGGGGCCTGATCCTCAGCACCCAGGGAGCAGCTGGGGAGTTCAGTGCCTTGCTCAAGGGCGCTTCGGTCACGTCCTGCCAGTTCAGGGATTTGAACTGGCCAGTCACAAGGCTGGTTCCCTGACCACCAGGCCATGGCTGCTAGATATAAAAATAGATTGTACTTGGAAAGAACGGGTATGTTCACAAAACAATTTGTTTAACAATTACACCTTATTGCAACATTTTCTTCTTTAATAAATAGTTCAAAGTCTAAGTACCACAGAAGTGCTCATCCCCACAGTCTTGTGTTCAGGTTGTTTTGAGATTTAAAAAAAAAAAACATTCTTCTCTTTAACTGCAATAATATGTACTTGAATATGAATCACATAACTGATCAAATAAATGCTAATTAAATATAAATGTCATGAATATTATGGTGCTTCATAACAATTTCTTATTTTGAATACTAAAAACCCTGTTGATGAGACTGCTTTCTTTAACTTATTTCCTGAAGATGTAAGAAACAAGTCACATAAAAAGCTCCTGATTTCCTTTTATTTATAGGAAACTGTGAAATGGTTTATTTCTCTGTAGCAGCAATTTTTTTAATGCATTTTTCATGGAAACCTATATATTTACATGATACGTTTTATTTAAAGTCTGAGTTATTTAGTATAAAATCAGATTTCATGATCATTAACATTATTCTCCAGTAACTCTGACTACGTAGTTGAGTTATATATGAGAGCTGAAAAATATTTTTTTTTATAAAAGACTCATTTTGCCAAAGGAGAGAAGTAACACCAGTTACACCAGCAATATTTAAATGACTGCACACAAAATAAATTAAGCTGACCTTGTGTCTTGTATGTGTATCCAACCACTAATTTATATAATAGCCTACATTAGAAAAATAAATACATTTTAAGGCATTTTATTACCCAGGTATCTAATCAGGTGGATCTGACTAGGTCACCAAATTATAGCTCAGTGTTTCTCAACCCTGGTCCCGGAGGCCCCCTACCCTGCACATTGTAGCTTGACACAGTACATGCATGAGTGTCTGGCAGGACTGCGCAGCTCCTTCATCAACAGGCTGCTTCACCCTACTGCACCTGTGTGAAGTAGCTGTATCGAAGGTCTTCTAAATACTCTACTCTCTAGTTCTATATTTTTTGTACTGCATGCCTTTATCTCAGACACACTCGCTATCTCCAAATCACGACTAAAAACCTTTCTCTTCACACAGGCTTTTTATTAACACCTCTAAGGGGTCACTAATTTTTCTCCTTATCTCCCCCCCACGTCCTGAGTTGCCCCTGCTGCCTGGCTGATATTGGTCCATGCCCTCCCATGAAGATTTATTCCAAATGCTTCTACCCAGGTGTATAATCATCCACCTCGGAGATCATACTGCTAGATTAGAATAATAACCTGCATGGACACTAGCCTGCTATAACTCATTACCCATTCACATTTTCATCACATTTAGTGCAAACTACACTTCTGTTCTACATCTTTTATACCCATGTATGTGCCTTTGTATGTCCTCTCTGTCGACCTGAGGAGGATGGGTTCCTCTTAAACTTTCTTCCTCCTAGCCTGAGGGAGTTTTTGGTTTGCTCAATTGAGGCTTTTTACAACCTTGTTGTAAAAAGTGCTATATAAATAAACATTGATTGATTATCCCTTTGTTGCTGGAACTGTGAATTTCCCCTCTGAGCGTAATAAAGGGTAAAATTATCTTTTGCCGTCAAGAAGGAAACACAACAAATAAGATTTATCTGCTCAATAATTTGAGACTTACTTTTTCACCCGTTTTCTTTTTTTTCCTGATGGTCAGTCAGTCTTCTCCACTCCAGCAGCTCTACAGGCAATGTTCATCCATTTCACTGGAGATCCACCTGTGCTCTTTTAATGTGTTTAATCTTTAAACGGTACACTTGACATACAACCAGAGCTGACAGCATTTACAGCAGCTCAAAGTACAATGAATGAGGGTCTGGGTTTCTGCCAAACAGTGATTACACACTAAAGATCACTGATTTACTCCATTATTTGTTTTAATGAAACTGGTCAACTAGTTAGTTAGATTAGGACTGCATTAACTGGATCACAGACTAAATCAGAACAATCAACCTCAATCAGAATAAGAAGATCCAAGGGTTTGTTTGTATTCTTTCTTCTCTCCAGTTCAGCTGAATGACACCTCCATCTACCACCAAACTATTACAGTGACACTACAAGTGGTGTAGATCAGGGGTTCTCAATCCTGGTGCTGGAGCATCACTGTCCTGCCCCAACACTCAGATCAGCTCAGCAAGAGTTCGTCAGACAGTTCATTGGTAGGATCAGGTTGCTGGAATTTGGGGAAAACCCAAAAACAAGCAGGACAGTGGTACTCCAGGACCAGAACTGAGAACCACTGGTGTAGAGCAGGGGTTTTCAACCTTTTCCCCTTCATGGCCCACCTATTTAAAACGTGTATAAGTATAATGGCAAACATAGCTTTTAGTATAAAATTGGTTTTGCCTTTTATTGTTTCTGATGATTAAAACATGAAAATGGGGGCCTGAACAGCTTAAAAAATACCTTCATTAAAACATCTGTCCCAAATGTAGCTTTTTCAAAAACGAGCAGTAAAGATGGGTTGCTAACATCAGGGATCATGTCTAGTAACAAAATGTGGCCTTCATTAATTCTGTCAAATTGAGTAATCTCTCGATTTCTGCTTACACTAGATCTTTTTTTTTCACTCAGACTTATTGATTCTGATTTAAAGGGCCATTTTCAGCTCATTTTGAACTACTGCCTCACTCTGACAATTGAATGTCAGACCACTAGTGTGCTTCATGGTCCACAGGTTGAGAAACCTGCTGTAATGTTCCATATTGTAGCTATATGGATCAGATGGTGGCAATGACATGGAGAAGACTACTGTGATAAATGCATGGTGGTGGAAATGTGGTTGTTTGGGCATGTATGAGTGCCAAGTAGGACAACTGTGTTTCGTTGATGGCATCATGAAAGCTGAGCAATACTGTGAAATTTGGGAAGATAACAACCCCACACAGCCAGGGCCACAACTGATTTACAACAGCGAAATGTGAATGTCTTGGAGTGGCAAAGTACTGGCCAATTTAAATTCCACTGAGCATATTTGGAGTTCTAAAGCCAGCAGACCACGGAACGTTCAAGCCCTGAAGGAAGTCATCCAACAGGAGTAGAGCAATATTGACAGCAAAATATATTTAAAAAAAAATGTTGAATCTATGCCTCAAATATCTACTAAATAAAGCTGCCAGTACTACTTTGCCATTGAATTTTCTGGATTTTAGTTAAAAAAAACATTTTGGTGTATTCTAACAATGGGTATACTCATTGTAGCTTGTTATATGTGCATCTTGATCCTGAGTTATGAAGCCTAGAAAACAGTATGTAACTGCCCATGAAGATCATGAACCCATGATCTTGGGGTGTAAGAGTTAAACCCTTAATGTGGTATAATGTTCCTTTCTCTAGTTTTGCATAACCATGGGACATTTTTAGCCATAACACTATTCAACTTTGGCAAGTTCACCTTCCCCTTTTTATCTACTGCTCCACCTCCAATTTTACTTCCCGTTATTGGCCCATTACTCACTCTAGTCATTCCGCCTCCAGGTTCTCATGCTATTGTTACTGACTTCTGGCCTTTAATGTACTTCACTACAAGTGGAGAGGCTACAGAATAATAACACTCTTGGACTAGGAAGCAGCTCTATCTCTGAGGCAGAACAAATACAATTGGTTCAGACCAAAACCAATTCAAATTACCAGGCAGAGCGTTAGAATAGTATCTGCTCCTTGGTGGTTTATATGTGAATGCATCACATAAAAACCATGGGCAATTCAGTTTGAGGTGTTGTTGAAGCCAACATCATAAAAACAGAATTTCATAAGAACAAACAACAAAATCTCAAAATGAATTGCAAACTTTTCATTCACTCATAAAGCTCTGAGGAGCACATACACATTTCTAAAGCTCCACCAACTGACTATTTTAATTAGTTATTTTCTGACCAAATTGCATTTGTTCTGCCTCAGACGCAGAGCTGCCTGAAGAACAGTTTTCAGTAGATTTTGGCCGAGTGCAGGAGATGCACATTAATGGATTCAAAAGTATACTAAATAATTAATAATGGCTTATTTTTATGTTGGTAATATTTAAAACAACTACCAACATGACCAGATAGCCTTTACGAAAACTTCAGTTGTAAGTGCTATACAAATAAATGACATAATTACATAATTAATCACAAATTTAGCATCTAAAAGTGTAATTAGCAAATAAATATACTTAAACTGTACTAGAAGAATGGAGAAAATAACAATGACAAATGTTCTAGAAGTGCAAATTAGTGGTTCCTTGGATACTTTGTTTTGTTTACAAGGCTTCCATCACTGTCACTTTTCTTTACATTATTTTTTCTACAATTATTGACAACTGTATTGTCTTAATAAGCTTAAAAATGCATTCAGTTTACATGAGCAGAACAAGAGAAATGGCGCAGTATAGATTTATTTCTTCAGTTCAGAATAAACTGCTATCTCATCAAGAATCATCTAACTGTACACATCCACATAAGAAAAATAAAATTCATTCAAACATTAAACCTCACTTATATCAGTTAACTGCTGCATGATTTACAATGCCTTTGTTAAGAAAATAAAGAGGTGAAATGATCATCTTTGCTTACATGTTCATCCCTACAGATGGTTTTAAGACATGGTTACACTGACTTTGGGGGGTTGGTGGGGGGGTTCACTGAAGCACTATTTTTATTTAACCTTAAGTTTAACCAGGCAGGCCATTAAGAACAATTTCTTATTCATGACAAACGCCTGGTAAAGTGATATATAGTTGTCCATCCAGGATTATTACAGTTTGTCATCAGTTTGATGACAAAAGTGACTGGAATTAAAAGCATGCTGGGCTTGGAGAGGCTACAAGCACAGGGAGACAACACCGGAAGTCTGTGGTGTCATGGGTTATACTGCAATGATCAAGTCACAGGTCAATGTCACAGAGCATGGGAAAACGCTATTCATCAACAGCATGTCCAACACTACTGATATGTAGAAGTTTCACAACAGGACTCAAATTCAGGCTGATTTTAGAAGGTAAACAGCATACTGTTACTTGTGTATCCTGTAATTCAGCTTGTAATCACAATGCTTTTCAGAGCAGGAGTGCTGTTCTGAAATCCACTCCTGTCAGTGAGGTCAGCACTAAATCAGCTCTGCTACTCTGAGAAGCTTCATGAAGGTGGGCTCATTTTTTCCCTCATTTTCACACATTTCTTTAACAGACAACTCTCAAAACAGTGATTTAAAAGAAGTCCTGCTGACAACCAATACCACTTTTTTGAAATGCACCAAGACCCGATATGTAGAGTCGAGTGAAAAAACAGGACACCCCATTAAAACATACAGACATTTGATCTTCATTTGAACAATACTGAGAGATAATATGACTAAACAAATAAAACTGAATTAAATAATTGGTAAGATGTAATGAAGAGATTTTTCAATGTTCGAGTTAGGAAAAAGCAAGGACACCCACATTTATGATGACTTAAATGCACAACAGCTGCAAATGGTTGTAACATGGTTAAATTTAAAACTGAGACATTAGTGTGGTTTGCTCTTGATTGTTCAAGTCAGTGGCATCACCATGGATAGATCCAAAAGTTCTCTGAGGCCTTCAGAAAGAAGGTTGTAGATACATACGACCCTGGGAAGGGATTTAAAAAAGTCCTCAAAACAATTAGAAATCAGCCGTTTGACTCTCCAGAAAATAATATACAAGTGAAACACATATACAACAACTGCCAACATGACCAGGTAAGGCCATCCTAGCAAGGGCAGCCCAAGATGCATTTAGAAGTCTTCAACAATCCTAAAATGTGTTTAAGATTTACATTTAGGTATTTTATCTCCAATGACTGTTCAAATGAAGATTCAATATTCAAGTTCAAATATGTTAACAAAGATAAATATTTTCATGCTTTCTCTCAATATATTGACTCTATATTAGCAGAATAGGTGACCAAGGTTTAGGCATGACATGAAAGCATTTTAAAAATCATTATATATTAAATTAAAAATAAACAAAAAAGAATTAAAAAAAAAACAACAACAACAAAGAGCAAGACTTGTAAAAATTGGACAAATCATTTGAGGATAATGGTGTTAGCACTCACAGGACAATCACACAGACTTTAAAGAAGCCCAGAGAGAGAAGCATATTCAGATTGCAATGAAAAAATGCTTTCAATTCTTTTTCTGTTTTGAAATACTCAACCAGTGCTACACTAGCAAATCTTGAGTTGGACAAGGACAAGGACAGACCCCCTCCAATGACACCACCAAAGACACAATTCACTACAGCCTTTCAAACTATGTGGTTAGAATTTTAGACTTTATAGCAGTTTCTTTCATTCTATTTTAACATAACAGTGCACGCATACACACACACACACACACACACACACACACACACACACACACACACACACACACTTACTTACTTTGCATTTCCCACAACAAAGCTACTTAAGAATCAGATAAACTCAGTGTTAATGAAGTGCCTTAAGACCACTACATCATTCTCCTTTAAAAATAAAAACTTAAATTAAATAGAAAACAAAACACATTTCAGCAGGAACGGACTTGCAATGGCTGACCCCTTCATTAAAAATCTGTGAAACCCCCTTGTGTCATTATTGAACGTTAACAAACTTTGTTAAATTAAAGCGCAAGATGGACTTTAAAGGGAAAGAGCTTTTTTTTTGTAAATCACAGTTTAGTTTTTTTTTTTTAACTGCTCAGACAAGAGAAGATAACCAGACTCAACTGGAAAGTGACACGTGCACACTCAAGAAGATTGGCTCACTTCAGAACAATTCAACAGCATGATAACTGGGATAAAAACCCAGGTTGTCTCAGGAAAGTATTCTTCTTAAATGCATTTAAGGTGCACCAGGTGATTTTTCATATCATATTAATATCCTGACGGCATCAAAACTTTTTATTTTTTTTTACCTAGATAACTGTTTACTGGCCTCCTTTTCTTTTTGGAAAATTCTCACAAATGGAGATATGTAGGACATGCACACCACTTCTGATGTAATGAAACCTGACTTGCACCAACTCACCCCATCTCCACACACATCTTTGGTGTATTTGGTTCACTAGTAGAACACTACTGACTGACTCCAGTCCTGGTAACTAGTCCAAACTAGTTGCACTTACACTGTTAAAAATAAAGGTGCTTCAAAGCGACAAAGGATGCCATAAAAGCACGGCAAGCCATATTATCCTAGTTGTAACTCAATTTTTACTAGATCTCAGTCCATCCATCTGTGTAGTTTTTAATAATAAACTTTCATTTCACAGTCATGAAATGTTTACTAGTAATAATATTAGATTTATAGACCTATAAAGCCATTCTGCCAAGTTACATTACTAGGGCAACATATCCTTAACTGTTTCAAGGTTTCTTCCTTGTTACTGTCACCCTTTGACTTAATCAAAAAAGGCTCAGACTTGGATTTCTGCAAAGCTGCTTTATAATTTTTTTGGTCACAATGTTGATGTAAAAAGCATTATATAAACAAGTTTTGATCTGAATTCAATTGGTATTACTATTAAAAAAACATAGCTGATAACTGGAATGAGTTTCTACTAGTAATAAAATGTATTTCAAAAATTCGAGTTTGAGTTTTTACTCACAATAATTGAGTAAGGACTCGTATACCTGATGTTATTTTAGGCTAAATGGCTTGGCATGATAGAAGAACCACTTTTGATTTCATAAAGTATCAGATTCACTATAGAGATGTATGAGTTTGAAGGACGTTTACATCAAGTGAGGGTTTCTTTAGACCTCTCACATTCCTCAAGTTCCATTACAAACCCAAAAGAACCAATTGTGGTTCTTCCTTAAGTGGCATTGCTCAAATTTGAAAGACCTTCATTTTTAAGAGTGTACTTTCTTAACCTCCAAATCCCTTATATGACTATGATCTATCTTTATCAGTCAGGCTGTTTTCTCACATTTCAATCACTGACCTCATCTCTCAAAGTGCTTTATTGGTGCAAGAAAATACTGATCACATTCTATCATCCTACGACTCAGTGGATGGAGCTCCTTTGCTGATGGAGAGCCCATCAAATTATGGTGTATTTTCATGCATACAGAAGAGCTCTATCAGACACAGACACAGCACGGTCTCACAGAGGGGAAACTACTTCAAGTTCTGCTAGAACAATATCCAAAAAATGTCCGACATTACTCGAGGCATGTATGAGGTTAAAATCAGAAATGGCCAAACAGTCTCAGAAAGAGTCCCAAAAGTGAATCCAGTAAACCAGGGAGTAGGGTGCATAGCCAGGACTGAGTGTATGTGTTAAGCAGGATTCGGTTCATCAAGCCTGGGCGTTCTGGTGCATAGATTACTTACTAACTAAGGCAACATTACCGCAAAAACAAGTGAAACCTTGAAGAAGACTGGCGAAAGTGAGCCTAGGCGAAGGAATGTGGGAACAGTAGTCTCATCTCTCTCTTTCTTTGTCTCTCCTTCTTTTGAGAAGCAGCAGCATTCTCTCAGGTTAGAGTAGGGGCGGGGGGTAAATGCTGCTGCCATAGAGATGAACTGATGATGTCCTGTGCCAAGCACATGCGAGTGTGTGTGTGTGTGTGTGTGTGTGTGTGTGTGTGCGGTTGGGGGGGGAGGGGTAATCACTCTTGACCAAAGCCCTCAGTCTCCTCGATTGCCAATGTTAGCTTTTCTTTGAGCTGCTCGTAGCTCTTATAGGGAGGGAGATCCAAACGATTAAAACTGTTTGGGCAAAAGGAAGAGAAAAATGTAAAAGGTAAAAAGCACACAGTCAAATACTACATAATGTTTCAGCAAAATACAGTTGATGGTATAGATTTTGAGCCTCAAAATGCTTAAAAGTGTAGTTAATGCCACCAGAGGTAATTTAATCTCTATATCTCACCAAGTATGGCTCCTGGGAAGCCAGTTCTCTTTTCCCACTTTTTCAATGCAAAACTTCTGTGGTCCATTGCTCCCTGTGAAGAAAAAAGGATGTGTGTGGTTTTCCCATTGCCACTTATACTGAAGGAAAACGATCTGCCCAATACCCAATAGTATTATGACATATTATGATAATAAATCTGTACTATTACTACTTCTTTATTAACATTTCATAGAGTAAGTTCAACTATATGCAAACAAAGAGGACAATTATGCCATCTTTGTAATCAAACATGAAGTTGGTCATAATTGTCATGTACTTACTTCACTACAGGAAAAGTATATTGTGAAGTCTCTTTAATAACAATAAAACACTGACTTATTGCCTGACCATGATTGAAAGTGTAGGGAAACAAGGATACCATCTGGAAGACAAGAACTACAAGCATTTTCTTTTCCTGTTTTTGGGCTCCTCCTACAATCGTTAAGTGGAATAAGCATTTCATAAACTGAGAAATACAGAAGCAGCATCTAAAGTGAAAGTGAACAGAGGACTGAGATGGTAGCGTAATATTACAATAATTTATATCAATAAGATTGAGGTAACTGTTACTCAGCTCTTTTCCAGCCCATTTCACCAAAGTTACATAGTGAAGTTTCTGGTGTGCCGAATCTGAAGTAGCCACGAATACAACCTATTACAAGTCAGGAGATCATCAATATGACTTTGAAGATGTTAAATATTAGGTAAAAATGCTGCAAAATGTTGCTGTCAATGTTCTCCACCTGTGCATGTAACCATCACCACCAAGATTTTATTGAGTTTGACCAACTAAACCACACTTACCCATGAGATCAGCAAAACCACCAACAGGAAGTCTGCAAGTACCAGTTACAAACTGCAGTAGACGCATCCTCTTCTCATTGTCCATCTCTTTTACAAACTATACAGAGAGGGGGAGAGAGGGGGGGGCAAAAGAAGAAGAGCGAAAAGAAATTCAGTAACAGACAGGTAATAGACAGGCAGACCCAAAATCAGGATAGATGTGGCCAATGAAAAAAACTCAGGATGTAACAAAAATCTTTCAAATCATATACATTATCATCTACTTAGGAAACTATGTATACTGTAAAAACTGGAGAAAAAAAATCTATATGACTTATTTCTAGGCATCTCTTTTCTTTAATGATTGTGCCAATCTTGTCATGTAAACATTACACCACCCATTTTCAGTCAATCCGTGTGTGAAATAGATTCACATTCAAGAGTTACATTCATTGACCCAAAAAATAATGCATGACGTAGCTGAATAAGTAGTTTCTGGAACTGAATGCACATTTATATGTGTGAATCTAATCATAAATGTAAATGATTACAATATTGGAGTAAAACGATATGTTTATTTGGGAAAACTGTACCATGGAAATTCAGTAACAGACAGGCAGACCCAAAATCGAAGACTGAAGACTCATCTGTTTCAGGAGTATTTAACTCCATAAAGACATTTATTTTCAACAGGATCTATGTGTAAGGTATCTCTAGATTCTAGACTTGTCTACTAGCTAAGGATATTCTGAGTGAACACCAAAGCACTTTTGTAAGTTGCTCTGGATAAGGGCATCTGCTAAATGCCATAAATGTAAATGTAAATGAACCATGGAGTGGAGGCTGAAGCACCTGCTGTAGAAGAAAATCTAGCAGTCAATGATCTCTCACCAAGCTGTACATTACAAAAAGTAGCCAGTGCATAATCAGACTACACCTCTTGTCGTGTACATATCTGCCTGAGACAGAACTGCATGCTGGGTTTTACAGAAATTCTGTCTGCAATGAGTGCATTTAGTGCATTTCAGCAGTCCATCTGAGACATTGGATTGAAGTTTGTCTCAAAGCACTATCATGTCTAATAACATTGTAACAGATTTAAACATATGCAATTTACAGGTGTTAAAGTTTTGCATAATAATTAGCTGACAGGACTCATGTGGTCATTAAGTATTAGGGAAGAAGTAATCAATGTGACTGATTAGTTGCCTGTGGAGCTTTAACAGTACAGAAAGAGTTCATTCAGATTTGTCTATAAAGCTCATTAGTGGGTTTTCACTCACCCTTTGTGAATTTAGAAAATGTGCATAAAAAAGTGAAAGGAAAAGGCAGATGTTTAGGATTTTGGATGAGGTGGTCAACTATATTTATGAACAGAGCAATGCAAAAACACAAGAAAAAAAATTAATAGGTATGGATGTAGCAGTGCACATTTGGCCTTATATCCAATAACTGAACCACTGGCAACTCCAGTGTGTCTCTAAACTACTGAAGTGTACAGATGAAGGAGGGCCGACAAAGCTGAAGGCAGTTTATAAATAAGGCTGCATCCCTTCAATGTATGAGCGAGCTGTAAGACTGGTTTGGCTGTGCTAGCAGGTCATGCTACCTTGATGAATTAGCAAAAAGTAGCTCACAGAAATTGATTTATTTGAAGGATCTATTATGACTTAAATTATATATTTGAGAAGCATTTAAATGGAAACCCAGAAATGAATACTGATGTAAGCGAGCTACATTCAAAATCCTTCTTACAGTTTCTCTGTAAACAGATTCAGACTAACCTGCCAGAACCAGATAATCTGCTTGCTGCTGCGAGCATAATGTCTGTAAATGGTATTCCTCTGCCAGTCTGAAAGATCAATCTCCTGCATCCCACACAACATCACCTACAGAACAAACACACACGTTTACAAATCAAATAATTTCATAAAAATACTGGAGATATGCTGCCACTGTGTTTACAGTGTAACTGCTAGTAAAGAATATTTATTAAAATAACCTTAAATAAAGAGTTAGGAGTTCACAGAATTTCAAAAATAAGAACTGAATCATAGTGTAAAGTTCTGTACCTCCAGCTCTTTAGCATCAAAGTACTGCAGGTACTGCTGGGGCAAGACTTCATTAAAACCTTCAAAGAAGGCTTGAGTCTGCTCCTCAACACCCCTGGATAATCTCCACTCTGCAACCAGCCTGAGGAAACATAGACATAGCCCTTTTTTTATCCAGTGTGGCCAGCCACATTTTGCAGTTAACATCAGTTTACAATTACTAAATGAGTTTTAACCCAATAGTCCACCATCATCTTAAAGGTATTATACATTGCTATTATAATAGTTATGCTATTATGTGTGTGCAAATGCACACACACACACACAGTTCGTCTAACCCCTGTGGACAAGCACTGTCAATAGAATAGGAGTCTCTGGAGCAGATAAACATTAGGTTATACACAAACAACTTCAGTATTCTGTAAATCAGGTCATGTTGCTTCCAGTTGGGCTATTCTTTATGAGATACAGAGTGCTAATTAATGCGTCTTTTGAGTGCTTGTATCAAAAGGTTGTATGTAGCAGATGGTCAGCGTGTAACTCCATTCAACTGCTTGTTAGAATATCTCCCCACTTAGCATAGAAATCCATGTGCAATGTACAACTGATACAAATGCTGTATCCCATTTTCTGTATTCATTTGAACACAGGGATACACTCTTTAATATATTAGATTTCAGAAGAAATAATTAATAGACTGGTGTCCCAATACTTTTGTCCACATTTAATAGTATAACAATACTTCAGTAAATTTTAATTTTTTTTCTTATATGAAAAGCTGGAATAATTAAGATTACCAACCTAACCATTTAAACCCTTAGGGCCTGTGCAGGTTTCCACCCTAAAACATGATTAGTACATATTTGTTTCATAGCAATTACTGAATAATAGTCCTTTATATTAGACCTGTAAGAATAATAATAGCCCCACCCCCCAAAGAAAATAAATAAATAAATCATACTCAAGGAGTTAAATATATTCAAATGAACCGGACTAATTATGCATCTTAATTATGCATAAGAAAACATATAATAACTGTCATTTAGGGGCTGATGCCATCCACAATATACTCAGGAAAGCATATTGTGATGTAAATTACCACAATAAGGATGAATATCATGTATTCTATTGGATATGAGTCATTACCTGATATATTCCTCCTTGTTTTCTTCTGTTACAAGAATATTTCCTCCATCTGGCTTCAGCTCATGAGTGGTGACCTCACCCAAGATCTCCTTATCCACTGAGAAATACATCTCCAACTCACACTCCTCCAAGTTATTCTCCCTGTGTGTAAATGCCATTGTTAACATCAGCATAAACAGCCTCAGCAGAAATAGCATCTCCAGCCCACACTATTCTTTCTGGAAGAGAACATCATCTTGAACGTCACAAGTGCCATCAGTCAAATAGCTGGGTAAACACGATCCTCCTTGTATTTCTATAATAATGTTGTTGAGTGGCATCTCCAACCCACATTTTCCCAGATTGAGTGGCATCACCCATGCCATGAGAGAAATATTTTCAGCCTAGTCTGTCAATCATCATTATCACCATTATCTACAAATGTGGTAGACTTTTAACTCTTAAAAGATGAAGTTATCAAAGGCAACAGATAACATAAGGGCTATTTAACTGAATAACTAACTAACTAACTGACTAACTAACTGACTGACTAACTAACTAGCTAACTAACTAGCTAACTAACTAGCTAACTAACTGACTGTTGAGCCCAATTTTGTTCTATGAATAGAAAAATAGACATGGTTGTCGATTGCTTAATAGTAGGCCTGATGTAATAATTACTTTATCAACTTACTGTACAATAAATTGACCTTGCTTATTTTTGCTGACCTCAATACTGCCCATTGTGTTTACTTGAGCCAGTCTTGCTGTTCTGTTCTACCCTGTCTGAGTGTCTTCCCCTCCCCACACACACCACAGATTTCTCTTTTACAAAAGTACAAATACAAAAATGGTTTTGTTTGATTCACAGGTAGGGTCCATACTAGTAACCTAAAATAGCACCTTCAAAAGGATTTATATGCTCCACTGACTTGTAATACGGAGATGAGGATCTCTATTGTTCCCACTCCAGGCTCAAAACGCTGCTGCTACAATAATAATAAACTTTGGTGAAGTAGGCAGTTCAACACTAATGAGAACTGCATAACACTGCAAGCCTTTAGTCATATTTGCCCATTTATGTAATATTTACATAATATTTGCCACATTTATGTAAAACTACTCTACCACCCTGGTCCACATTCTTCTTTCACTTTCAGTGGTGGTTCTGCATCTCCCAGGTTGTTCAGAAATGCATGTGTAAAGCGTGTCCTTCAAAGATGTCTCAAACTGTACGGAGGCCCAGGAGCAAGAAATGCCAATTCTCACATAACACTGCAGTTTAAGCAGTACAGTAATATGACACAAATATCTAAGACCTGTCACTGTTTGCATTCTACCACTGACAAGCCAGTCAGCATTCACATCACTACCCCACTTTAACTGCATTATTATAATGATGATCATCACCAGCATGATCGTCATCGCAGCCACTGGCATAAACTTACTTGATCCAGATGAGAGAGTTATAGAACTCTGGGTCAATGGACTCGAGGTCTTTCAGAGCCAGAGGCTTGTTAAGGATCCGCTTATAGAAGGGCAGAGAGAAGCCTGTGTCTATGAACTTCCCATGAAACAGAGCCTGAGGTAACAAGAAAATACAAAACAAACAAAGCTATTTTAAGTCAAATGAGATTTGTGTAGTATGTGGAAAAATTATATCAGACTATATCACTATATTAGTCATATCGGTATTACATTTTTCCAGTTTATGGTTTAAGCAAGATGGTAGAGTCATTCTACAAATTGGGTACCATTTGTATCTGCAACGTTTGTTTCCATACTTTACAGCTATTAATTCAAGTGTTCTTGTTAAGATGATATACAACTTATTTTATCTATAAATAATATACTGTTATTTTTTACATACTATCACAAAGGGGAAGTGACATCATTTGAGCCTTTGGAGGAGCCCAGAACAAAAAGGCAGGTTATGACACTTTTTCAATGACCATCAAACAATAGCTCTATTAATGTAAAGAAAATGATCATTCAATTTAATTAGCAGGTGTGTTAGGTCAGAAATTCAACCACTGTAGGATTAAAAGTACCACCTTGTAATACACCACACAGTCATGTTTTATTGTGAATAGAGCTCCCTACTCTGAATGAAAAGCATGTTAGGAACAATTATGTTTTACATATTTTATGTTTTATATATATTTTATATACTGACCAGGTATAACACTATAAACATTAGGTTTCTACATTCACTGTCCATTTTATCAGCATACAGGAGCACTTTGTAGTTCTATAATTACAGACTTTAGTCCATCTGTTTCTCTGCATACATTATTAGCCTCCTTTCACCCCATTCTTCAACAGTCAGGATCCCACAGAGGTATTTTGTGGGTGGTGGGTCATTCTTAGCACTGTCGTGACACTAACCTGCTGGTGATGTGTCTGTGCACTGTTAATTATAAAATATTCCTGTATGGTAATTGGAGCTGATAAAATGCAGTGAATGTAGTGGAGAGGTGGTCATAATGCTATGGTTCATCTGTGTATGTATCCTGAGGTGGGGAAAATATATGTTTATTAGAGGATGGACATAAAAGTTTTTGCTCTTGATGAAAAATTTGAAAAGTGAAAAGTGGAAATGGTACCAATTTGGAAAATGACTTTAGCCAAATGGGCATCTGTTCACTCAGAGATACAGAACATTAAATATGTGCTGAAGGACTGCACATTTAAATAGTGAATAATGCTGATTGGTACTCTGCAGGCTGTTACAGAATACTGATGGGAAGTATCGTAAAGCTATTCAGCGAACCATAGCGATGAATCGTCCAATGAACTTGAAGTACTTGAGATGGTCCGGGTTGATGGAGGATGCAGGGTTAATCTGCAGACAGTAGTTGTCTTTGCCCGCATACTCAAATAGACAGTACATAGGGTTCAGAACCTCATGAGACAACAGGAAAAACCATTCCCTGTAACACACCAAAACAACCACAGACACACACACACACACACACACACACACACTTTTCTCAGTATGAAGTACTGTTCGTTTCCTTTCTGCTTATCAGTGAAGATGACCCAATTTTACTCTCAACCACAACTGCTTCTAAGCAGCAGTTCTAAGTAGACCATTGTGCTCCAATATTAAATAACAATATCTGTATGAGTACAGATTTAACTTTAGGTAAACAGGAAAGAACTTTAAAGACGTCTGACTTGAGAAGGGTAACACCCACATGAATTTGAATAGAATCTGCATAATGAGTAGGGAAACATTTGGATCCATTTAAACAGCTCTTTAATCTAATTTTATCAAGGAACAGCACACAGATGTTCACAATTAAAGCCTCCGCAATTTAAAAATAAGTAAACTCTAAAAAATAACAGTGCTTCAAAATTAAAAAGATGTGAGTGGAACTGCTACATTAGTAAAACACACTTTTAGACCTTTAAAAAGTTCTTCATACTCCCATATATCTATTCACAAACATGGCTCTTCGTGGAAACAAAAATTGGTTATGCCACAGCAGAGGTACTTGATTAAAATTCAACAGGATTCAGTTTGAAAAATATGGAGTCAAAAAGCCAAGGCCTATAAAATCATACTGTCTTACAATATGATTCAGTGCCATATTCTGATATTCTGTATTCTGAAGTAACCTATTAGTTCTATCAACATTTTATACAGTGAAACACACACATGCAGTGAATCTGGAAAGTATTAACATTATTAAAAATAAAACTTGAAAATATAACATACATAAGTATTCACATCCTCTGCCAAATTCAAAATTGAGCTCAGGTGCATCTTGTTTCCACTGATCATCCTTCAGATGTTTCTACAGCTTGATTGGACACCTGTGGTCAATTCAGTTGATTGAACATAATCTGGACCTGTTTATATGACAACCCATCTGGAGTTTGCCAAAAATATTTATATTTTTTTTCTCACTGTGTCATTGTGGGGTACTGTGCGTAGAATTTTGAGGGAATTTTTTATTTAATCCATTTTCAAATATAGCTGTAACATAAGGTGCAAAAGTGAAGCGCTGTGAATACTTTCCAGATGCACTGTATGTACCGTGAGCACATTTATTTTATATATATATATATATATATATATATATATATATGAGAAAGCTTCTGAAAAAATGTGCATCATTAAATAACGTGCTTAATAACTACATACGTAAATAAATAAATAAATAAATAAATACATACATAGCACTTAACAATACTGTTTCTAGATTATGGCCATGGTGGGACATATAAGACATACACACTTAGAATTGGCAGTTGGAAGAAGAAACACATTTGAGCCTATCCCTTCCTAACTGAAAGCTTGGTCTTTGCTCAGCTTTTTTCTTTTTAGAGCTGTCATGTGAAAGGCATGCAAGTTTCTCATCTATTCCCTGCATGTGCATCACTTACTTGAATAGCAGAGCTCATTATAATGCACAGGTCTGAAGGGCTACCTTCGATATTTACAATACATGCCATTGGGGTTCTGAATTATGATAAACAGCTTAATAGTCAAATGTGCTTTATATCTTATTAACATACCTAGCCACTCCTCCATAATCAAGCCCCTCCTCTCCAGGGAAGATGACCCACAGTCTCCGCCTCAGATCTTGTGGGTGGAAGCTCATGATCTACAAAATAAACGTTTGAACTTTGAGGAAGCAATACTCAATGACTTTAAAAACTTGCTAATTATTTATGTGTAAGCAAGACACTAGTATATAGAGCCTTGAAAAAACTAAAAAAATAATTAAAGCACCATTAAAGAAATCTCAATCAACTCTACAAAAGCCTCATACTGACCTGCTGAAAGGAATCCTCAAAAAGTGTTTTGCGATTGACGTGAATCTTGATGTGCTGAGGCATTGACAGTTGCTATGGTGAGGAAGCAAATATATGTAAATTGTATGACAATTCAGGATGATTTACTTATTTAGTATAACTTTTAATGACCAATATCATCACTTCTGTACAACATACCTGACACCAGAAGCGAAAATAGTGCACTTTGGCTTTGAAATCTCGCACATAAGTAATCTGTGGGCCATTCTCACTGAGTATCACAAAGGAAAAGGAAAATGAGAACTGACAAAACACACAATACTAAAAAAACAAAAGTTCAGATTTTTATCAAACTAAGAAATAATGTTAATATAATGTTAAAGTTTTATATATATTTCTCACAGTTCTAAAAAACAGAACAGTTTTAGGATTGATGTTGCTTAAGCTTTTAAATGATAGACAGGAACACTATAGGGCTCACAGTGAGGATTTGCCTGTGCGAGGGTCAATATAGGTAGTCCTTCTCCTATTGTGATCAACAAAGTATGGAATTCCATCCACGGTGAACCTCATCTCCCAACCTTCTGGCAAGGGCTTCTCATTCAACAACCTAAACCACACAGAAAGACATAACTAAAATTTCACATAACATAGCTGTCCACTGAAAACACGATCTCCAAAAAGATGACTGTGCAAGAAGAATTGAAGGTAATGATGGAGCATTCATATTTATCTATTCATTCAGAAATATTTACACAGTGTACAAAGCAGCTACTGGGTTAGAAAATGTTTTTCACTAAAAACAAATTGAGCAGCAATATATGCTGTGCAAACATTTTAGGCACATTTAGAATTAAATAAATAAATTGTAAAAAAATAAAAAGCCCCTTCTCATGGTAGTAAGTATTCATATATTCTCAGTAAAACACTGATAGTTGAATAAATACAAATATCATTCATACAGAAAGTATTTGTTTTACATCACTTTGTTCATTAAACTTCTCCAAAGCACTCCTCATGGGAGTCTAGTATTATTTATTGTTGTCATCCAACACCTGGTTTGGTAAATCAGAGCTTAATGACGTTAAATGAAATGAGCAGGTGATGGAATTGAACACCTTCATATACTGGCTGTGGGTGTCCAAGAGAAATCTGTTCTTCGAAATACTCAACTACTTGAAAATTTAACTTATCACTGGATTTACATTTATCTGCATGTGCCATAATGTGCTGTGGCATATTTACAAGCATAACACTTTTTGAAACATGTGCCTAACATCTCACAGTACTGTACTTACATTTTCTCTCTACTCTTTCATGTGCCAGAATTCATTATTATACCAACATGAATGAGAAAGTCAAAAGTTACCATATCATCCAGAGCAATCACTTGCAGTCTAATAGCCTACAGCATGAGCTCCCAACCTTTTACTACTTGTTGCCCACTTATACCACAAAATGTTCCACGGCCAACAACAAAATTTAATCAACCATTTACCACAATTTACTTAACCACTTAACAAATGTGGATGTATCACAGTTGCAATTTATTAAAATGCATCCAAGGCATATTTGAACAAACTAAAGACTGTATTATAATAGTCAGATGTGTCTCTGTACAAGTGATTTTAGATCGATGTGTCATCTGAATGTGTGACATGACTGCTTCATCACACTCCCTTCCATGTTGTATAAAACCATTGACCTACAGTTTGATGAGTGTTATTTAAATATAGAGAATATATTTAAATCATTCCATTCAATAGGCCTAGAATAAATGCTAGTCCTACATTTTAACAATGAGGATTTTCAGCCTCACCCTTGAGTGCGAGGATCTTCCCATTGCGTTGTCCTTGTAGGATGATGAACAAAGTACATTCTTCCATTACTGTCTGTCCGCTTCTCTGTACATGAAAATGGGCAGACACATACATGCTGAATTGAACATGCTGAAGTGCACAAAAAACCACTGCCTACTATATCCTGAAATTAACCAATTAATAATTTCATGCTTCATATAACTGTGGAATGTTCTGATTTGAATCAGTGGTTAATATAATTGGTTGGGAATGAGTACATGAGTGTCTCACCCCATCCTTGCGGTAAAGGACCCAGTGGATCAAATTCTTTATTAGCAGTTGGGGGTAGCTGGTCCTGAAGCTAGAGAGAGAGCGAGTGAGCGAGAGAGAGAGAGAGAGAGAGAGAGAGAGAGAGAGAAATAACAGACACTAAGCCAAAAATTAAAAGGAGATAATGTACCTTAGTTGTGCTATATAAAAAATTCCTGCCACTATTTATGTCTGCAGTAGCTGAACTGCAGATAGAGAGTAAAGTGTGTTTTGATGTTTGATTTCCTAACCCCGTAGATGAATCTCTGATTGAACTGGTGCATGGCTCCCTGCAGTTGACTACGCTGGTTCTGCCACTCCTCGTAGTTCCTCACTGACTCTGCTGTCGGCCTCTGCCACGTGGTTGTCCGGCTAATGTGATCCACATAGTACACTCGGCCCATTGGATCCAATCGCCTTTCCCAGCTGAAACATATCCAAGAAACAAGCTCTGAAAAATTCACTAAACACTTCACTAAACACACTGCAGAGATAAAGACTTTAAGGACATCTGTTCTGTGTATTTGCAGAAAGACTGCATTACCCAGGAGCCAAAGGTTCTGGTCTCTCCCATGTGGTCCTCTTCTCAATGTGATCCACAAAGTAGATTCGACCATTCTGATCCACTCTCTGCTCCCAGCTACACACACACACACACACACACACACACACACACACACACACACACACACACACACACGGGTGTTGTGCCTCCATAGATTTGAATATCAATAGTTTCAATAGTTATATTTATTATTAATTAATTCCTGCAGTACACCTGCATTCAGCATTTTGTATCAAAAGCAAAAGAAAAAGACAACAAAGAGCCCACAAATCCTGAACATTTAGAAATATAATGGACTGGAACACAATGGTATGAATTAAAACGAGAAACCTACCCTGGAGGAAGAGGACCATTGTTAATCGGCGACACTCTGGGTGGAGTGGGGCTGACCCTGAGGGCCTGACTTGACCCAGAACTAGAAACTGAGTTAGAGCCCTGGCTTGCTGGCTCACCATTCACACACACACGGGGAGATGTTTCTGGACTAGGACCTGCACTGCCATGGGTTGGAGTAGAACCTGTAGAAGAAGCTGAAAGGAAGAAGAGAAAAGTTGGGAAAGTTTTATAATAATCATAATAAATTATAATATAACATTAATGTTGAGGTAGGGTAGAACAGAGCCAATCGTTGGCTTTTCTGCCTCGGACAACGCTGCAGTAACCACTGGGGGTGTCAACATTCAGAAGAAAGCTGGCCACCACTACAAGATGGAAAATCCTGACACTTTCATCATTAAAGGCAGAGTAACAAACACAGCAGACCTAGGGGTAGCACAATTTTTTGTTTTTTGCTGGACAAGTCACTTGATATGTCTGTGAAAATATTTGTAGATGAAAAAAAAAATGATAGATTTTAATAAAAAGAAACTTAAGATGTGCATTTGCATGTAGCTGTTCATGCTCAAATTAATCAAACCTGTGTCTCACAGTGTTTTGGTTTCTGTTCAGTCCAGATGGTAAACATATGAAAACTACCACTGGTTTGTTCATAGTGTTAAATGCATGGCCAAGAGTAGTTTCATTGTCTCAATACTAGGGTTGCAGCAATATAGTGGTTTGAGTTATACCATGACATGACTCAGCTGTTTGGACCCCCAGAAGATGTAAAAAACTATAGTGAAAATAGTGATGATAATAATAAGCAAATTAATCAATAAGGAAAATAATCATTAGTTGGATCCCTAACAGGTAAAAACATCAGCCATTTTCTTATTTATTTATTTTATGTTTAAAGGGAGACTTTTTCCATATACACTATATGGACAAAAGTATTGGGACATCTCACTCCTTGTTTCTAGTACAGGATCATTAAATATGTTGAATAATGAGAGCACCTAGGCTGTGACCAAAATGGATGCCTACTGCATAATACGTATTGCACTATATGGAATAACAATGTTTAGTTTACTAAGTAGCTGTAGAAACACAGATGAATTCAGACACTTTCTCATCAACAATGCACATCAGAACTGGTCACATTAACAGTCCTGTGAGTGAGTGAGCTGTGTTTAAACTCCATATATATACACACACACAAACTGAATTCAGAATCAAAGTTAGTAAAGCTCTGTGCTGGAATAATCATTGATTATGTTGCTTACAAACATAAGCCTAATGAACTAACATTACATGGAAAACATCTAAACTTTATAACACACAGTGGCTCATAACAATCACTGGCTTAGTGGCTATATGAGCAAATGTTGTCAGCTCCATTAGTTCCAGTGTGTTGCTTAGTAATGAGCCTCGCAGTTGCATTCTGGTCTATATTCAGCTCATGTAATGAGCTACAATGTTTACTATACATTTTCCAGTGGGAGAATATAGCTCCTTTATCATGTTTAAATTCCACTTTACATCTCGGACACTTGAAATCGGCATACTCATTACTGCCGTTGCAACCTTACTCAAGAATAATTACTATTCAAGTTAAAAAACTATATACTTTCCATATATACATATGCCACACTGTTTTCTGTACACATTTATTTTGAAGAAGTGCAATTGTGACTGATTTGTTCATCTATATTCAATCTATATGCAAAAAGATTGTCCTTTTCTTCTTATTATTAAAAGAGGCAAAACAGACCTGCATTTGGACATTAGGGTTTAAAGACTGCTAGAGGAAACTGATTGCCTGTAAATCTGCAAACATCCAGCAGGAGGAGCACTCACTGAGTCCATAGTTGATCAACTTGAGATAGAAATCTTTTTAATCTCCTATTCAAAAGTAAATCTATCCATCTTCTGCTTCTTCGTAGTCAGAGAGGCAGTGGATATGGAGCCTACCCTCAATCACACTTCATGAACAAGGTGCCAGTTCATCACACGGTACCGCACACATCCATTTCCTCTCAGGCATACAACTAAGGGGGGTTTAGTACAGGACATCAGTGGAGAATACACCAAATTCCTTAGTCAGTAAGAATTTAACCCACAGCCCCAAGGAGCTGTACGCGCACACAGTGTCACTCTTGGAAACTGTTTCTTTAAGTACCAAGAAAAAAGTAGACCATGAAGCAGTGGGCACACTAAAGAGTGACAAGGTGATGTGACGCGTTTCTTTATGTACAAACTTTTTTTTTTAAATTAATTGAACCCCTCTAAGCAGGCACTTACCTGTGGAAGAGGGCGGTCTCTGAGGGGAGGGTGGGGGAGGGCGTTGTGGTCTAGGTGGCCGGGGTGGTCTCAGAGCACCTGCAGAAGGAGATGGAGACCCCGTACTGCCCACCGCATGGCCATTGGGAAGGGAAGGATCATCAGTAATGTCGCTGGATGGTGAGGAGTCTCGACTTGATCTGACAAAGAGAAATTGTGAAATGAGGTTTTCCATGTAATGAGTAAGTGCAATAACTTCTAACAACATCTAACAGCAAAAATTATTTTAGAATAAACAACAGGGCAATATCCTATTTTGAACCTTAAAATAAAGAACACCATTACTTTTTTGGCATCCCATAATTCATAGTTAATTCAGCCACTTTGTTTTACATAAGATCACACATTAAATGAATCAAAATAAATGTCTAAAGTATCCCCTGCTTTTTAAAATATTAAGTTAAATTTGTGGTGTAAAGTTGGACAAAAGAAGCAATGGAAGGCCGTCACACCTTCCAGCTGCATCCCCATTCAGCCTGGACTCGCCATTAGTTAGAGCATCTAGGATTAAAGAGAAACACAGCATTAATCTCTTTAGCAAACACCAGGATACTGGAGAACCTAAAATATCCTCTGAAAAAGCACACTAGATTTTTTTACAGTGGTCTAAAGTCATAAAGTGGGTTGGGGAAGATATCCGTTATGGATACGGACAAAAAAAATCATATTGTGATATATTTGAGCTGAATGGCGATATATAACATACCATACAATGTATTATGTGAAAAATACAATGTGAAATAATTAGGACACCTCATAAAACTAGGACACCTCATAAAACTAGAATTTGATCTTCAAATTCTGGTTTGTTTTGCAAGAGACAAACATGGGAAGAGGGAAACATAGTACAGGAGGTGAGAGGAGGGGGCGGAGCAGAGCAAGGGAGCTGAAAGGATTGAAACGGAACCTTAAAAACAGAACTTGATAGAAACGATATCACCTCATACTTGATTTATATCCCTATATCAATATAAATAATGACATATCACCCAGCCCAAACCACTGTGAATGAAAACGTTAAATGTGAACAGAGTTTGTTTTTTTAAGGAAACTGGTGCCTCACTCTGCTTCTGTTCTTCTGAGGCGAAGGTTTCAGGATCCACCTGCATTCCATCCAAACACACTGACAAATCCCCCACCACATCACTGCTGTCTCTGTCTGCACTCAGCGGCAGAGTCCGCACCACCTCACAGACTGACAGGAGAGAAAAGGCATCATTAGAGGAAGAGCGCAAGAGAGAAGAAGATGTGAGCAAAAGAACAGTACAATCTACCAAAGATATCAGAGAAGAAAATGAAAACTGCACCAGGACCACAGTGTATATATAATGAAATGTTTTGTCACTGTCATGTAAAAGCCTTGTATCTCCATTTATGGTCATTTTTTATTCTTGACAGATTGAATCTCTCACACACACACACACACACACACACACACACACACACACACACACACACACACACACAAATATTTGTTGGCTGGAAGATGCAGCTTTTGTTGCTCTGATTGTATGTCAGTGATAATATCTAAACCATAATAGATCTGTGGAAACATTCAGATCCATATATAATATTCCATACATTTTATTGAGTAATACCTGAATTGTTAAAAGTAATATATGTGCACGGATATACAAATATATATTAATGCTCATTAAATGATAATAATTTTTTGACAGTTAAATTTAAGCAGGTAAAACAAATGGGATACCTTGTGATTAACTACACAAAATTTACATATAAAGAATTAGTTTTATTATTATACTATGTAATAGGGCTGAAACAAAAGACTATTTTGATAGCTGTAAAATCTACCTATTCTAATCAATCTGTTATTTGGAATCTACATGTTATTATGAATCTACATATGTAAATATGAATTATGAAATAACTTGTATGCAGCTATCAGCATTTACATTTAGCTTGAGCACAATGAATGAATAGCTTATTCAAAAAAACATGTTTTACTGAACTTTCTTGTTAATATAAAAGATTAATACAATTCCCATATATTGTTCCTGTTAAAATTTTAAACCAAGGATGTGCAAAGAAGCATCAGTTAAATATGAAAGTAAATCAGTTTCACCAATTTTTCAATTCAGCAACTGCATTTGTGACTTTCATTTTGACACTGTTTATTGACTCTCTCTCATACTTCCTTTATTTGCTTTCGTTACGATACATTCTGAGTTTAACTTGATTAAACTGCTGCTGAAAAACATCTCCACAGCATGTTTGTTCTTGGGCTGATGAGATGTGTTGGATTTGCACCAGACATAGTATTTTCTTTGGTGGTCGAAAAGTTCTATTTTGGTCTCATCTGACCAGAGCAGCCGAGGCCCAGTGGTTAGGGAACCAGCCTTGTGACTGGAAGGCTGCTGGTTTGAAACCCTGAACTGACAGGGCATGAATGATATGGCCTTGAAGAAGGCACTTAACACCCAACTGCTCTGGGCACGTGTGAATTCACTAATGTGCATCACTGTGTGTGGATGGGTTAAAGGTGGAGGACAAACTCCCCTGTGCACAAGCACAGTGGGTCTATGAGCACCTTTACCATTACTTTACTTTAACACCTCCATTCATTTGGAGAGTCTCCCAAGCACCTTTTGGCAAACTCAAAACTAGCCTTCATATTTTTGTCTGTAAGTAAAGGCATGTATCTGGCCACACTTCCATACAGTCCAGCTCTATGGAGTGCCAGGCTTATTGTGGTTGCATGGACCAATAGATACTCCAGTCCCTGCTTGTGAACTTCAGGGCTACCTTTGGCCTCTGTGCTTCATCTCTGATATGAGAGTTTTGGTGAGCAGCCCTCTCTCTGCAGGTTTGCTGTGGTATCATGTTCTTTGCAATTGATGATAATGGATTTGATGGTGCTCTGGGGGATCATCAGAGATTTGGATTTTTTTTTTCTTACCCATCCCTAATTTGTACTTCTCAACAACTTTGTCCCTGACTTTGGGGATCTCACTGGTCTTCACTGTGTTGTTTGGTGCCTCTTGCTTAATGGTGTTGCAGCCACTGGGGCCTTTCAGAAAATGTGTGTACAGACAGATCATGTGACATAGGTGGACTTCATTTCACTAGGCACATGACTTCTGAAGGTAACTATTCAGGGACTTCATAGCAAAAGGTGCGAATATAGATGTACATGCCAATTTTCATTTCATTTTTATTTCCAACTGTTTTTTTTCTAATTTCACCAACTTAAAAGAATATTGTGCAGATGCATCACATACAATTCAGATAAAAAAAAGAATCATTTAAATACAGGTTGTAATATAATAAAAAGCCAAGGAGGTGAATCTTTGCATTGCACTGTAAAAGTACACTGATATACTGAATGCTGTTTATGATGTGTATGTTTTCTTATCAGACACTACTGTGTAAATCATTTTTATAACTGAATTTTATAAACTGAAATGTCAGATCTCATCTGTTCATTTATTCAGATAAATAATGGCCATAGCTTGTTCTAGTCTACAATCTGGCTTCTACTCCAAGACTATACTTTTCATAGTGGGTGTTTCAAGGTCATGTGTCCAACACACGTGCTGTTGCTGAAAAGAGCCTTTGTGTTTAACTCAGTAAGCCAATTCACCTGCCTTTCTCAGTGGCAATGCAGGAAGCATGCCATATATGCACAGCTAACACACACACACACACACACACACACACACACACACACACACACACACACACACACACACACACACACACACACACACACACACACTTCAATATTCAGTGCAAATGTGATTAAGAACAGAACGTACTCTTCATGTCATTAGACTTGAGGGTCTCACTGACTTCTAATGTTGCCATTCCCAGCAAAATGTCTGCTTTGAGAGTCTGATGACTCCAGACTCGAAAAATTAATTTGCTGAAGGGGGTAACGATCCTGTGGAGATAAAAGAATACAAGATTTCAGCCCTTAGTAAACCTGTAAGCCTGTGCACTGTAAGTTGCATTCAGAAACTCATCATTCAGACTTACACTGTGAGAGGCTGCTTCCATTTGGGGCTGTGAGTGTTTGTGCATTTCTCTGTTTTTTTCGATTGGCCATCCACGGCCACCTCCACATAAGGACTAGGCCCAAACCAGTTCTTCTTGTTCTCCTTCAGCTTAGCTGAGAGAACTGATGACCAAGAGATAAGATCATAATGTATGAACATATGAACATAAGAGAACAATGAACTTGAAATGAAGGTAGACAGATAAGAGAACAAAATGAATGGTTAAAGTTATGGCTAATATTCAGTAATGTTTATCTAGAAATGCCCACCTATTATCTGTAATTGGGCCTTCATTGTACAGCCATTAAAAGTGCCTGCAGGGGCTCAGATGCATCTGTGGGCATAAGAGAGAAGCAATAGTAAAACACAATAAAACCAGTAAGACCAAAGTAAAATGGACAAATCTACCTAAACTATTGAAATACAGACATATACTGAACATCTGACTTGACACCATTTGGCAACATTTGTCAATAATAATTCCATCAAGTGTTCATAAAACCTATTTTCAGCACTTTGTCTATGAACAAATGTATGCAAAAGCCTCTTGAGCACTGGACTTGGAGGACAGGACCAGCGCTTTTGGTCAGCCGTAAGTAATCATCTATCTGGGGAGGACAGCCTCAGTCGTTACGTGTGACACTTGTCCTTAAATCACTAGCAGCTAATTTAGAGACAAGAAAAGTCCAGCATAATCCCTGCAAGATTAGAGATGATGTAACCTAAAGTCAGGAAAACAGTCAGAAGAACAGTCAAGAGAACTGTCAGGAGAACTGTCTGTCGGAATATGACAACAATCTATTGTAAAGAGACTTATTGTTTTGTTTGAATATTGTTTTGTTTGAATATTGTTCTATCTATCTATCTATCTATCATATATATATATATATATATATATATATATATATATATATATATATATATATCAAATGCTTTTTGTGTACTCATAAATAACACATCTACTGTTATAGATTATGCTCAATATTAGCAAATCTAAGTACCTTCACTGTTTCAATTACTTGATGAAATCACTTCTCTGCATACATCAGTCCTTTCATGATTAGCTTTCAAGTGGAACCTTTCCACAAGCAATGATTTTCCAACAAATGAACAACAGGCAATCATGGCGCACTCTCAACAGGCCTGCTGCAGTAAATAATGTGAAAATAATTGCATCTCCCAGTCATGGCTATTTTTTCTGAAATAGTCCATAAAGTTTTAAGGTGTGTAACAATAACATATTTTATGATTCAGTACAATTATGTGCATCAAACACGGCTCATAGCTACTGTATTATACATTTCTGACTGACACTTTTGAACACTCACTCTGAAAAAAATTGAACATAAAAACATTGATATCCTTATTTTGCAGTATTCAAAGATGTACTGAATTGAAATGCTATTCTGACCTTAACAAAACTTTCCTTCACAAAATGTCTTTTGTGAAGGACACATTCCTCTGTCACTTAATATTTATTTTAACATTTCTAGACCTCAATCTATTTTCTCAGTGTAACAAATCATTCAGTTTAACAACTGTTCCCTCCATTTAGAGGGGTTCATTGGTTAAACTGGTTTATTTTAATTGACAGACTGTTTTAATGTTCTCTTCCTTACTTAAGGGTTTTTTATGAAAATATCACAAAGCACAGAACCATATTAAATACTGATACACATATTATCCTTACAAGCAGATGTCAAACTGAATATTGCAACATTACATTCCTAAATTTAACAGTTTAACCGTGAAGAGTAGTTTAATTGTGAGCAGCAGTTTTAACTGTGAAGAGTAGTTTAACTGTGAGCAGCAGTTTTAACTGTGAAGAGTAGTTTAACTGTGAAGAGTAGTTTAACTGTGAAGAGTAGTTTAACTGTGAGAGTAGTTTAACAGTGAGCAGCAGTTTTAACTGTGAAGAGTAGTTTAACTGTGAAGAGTAGTTTAACTGTGAAGAGTAGTTTTAACTGTGAGCAGCAGTTTTAACTGTGAAGAGTAGTTTAACTGTGAAGAGTAGTTTACTGTGAGCAGTGAGCAGCAGTTTTAACTGTGAGCGTGCAGTTTAAATTGTGAAGAGAAGCTTAACTGTGAGCAGCAGTTTTAATCAGAAGAGAAGCTTAACTGGAGCAGTGAGCAGGCTTTTAATCAGAGCAGCAGTTTAACAGTGAAGATTAGTTTAACTGTGAGCAACAGTAGTTTAACTGTGAAGAGTAGTTTAACTGTGAAGAGTAGTTTAACTGTGAGCAGTGAGCAGCAGTTTCTGAATCTGTGAGCAGAAGCTTAACTGTGAAGAGTAGTTAACTTTGAAGAGAAGCTTAACAGTGAGCAGCAGTTTTAACTGGTGAAGAGAAGTTTAACTAGAAGAGAAGCTTAACCGTGAAGAAGAGTAGTTTTAACTGTGAAGAGTAGTTTAACTGTGAAGAGTAGTTTTAACTGTGAAGAGTAGTTTTAACTGTGAAGAGTAGTTTAACTGTGAAGAGTAGTTTAACTGTGAAGAGTAGTTTAACTGTGAAGAGTAGTTTAACAGTGAGCAGCAGTTTTAACTGTGAAGAGTAGTTTTACTGTGAGCAGTGAGCAGCAGTTTTAACAGTGAGCGACAGTTTTAACTGTGAAGAGTAGTTTAACTGTGAGCAGCAGTTTTAACTGTGAAGAGTAGTTTAACTGTGAGCGGCAGTTTTAACTGTGAAGAGTAATTTAACTGTGAAGAGTAGTTTTACTGTGAGCAGTGAGCAGCAGTTTTAACTGTGAGCGGCAGTTTTAACTGTGAAGAGTAGTTTAACTGTGAAGAGTAGTTTTACTGTGAGCAGTGAGCAGCAGTTTTAACTGTGAGCAGTAGTTTAACTATGAGCAGTAGTTTAACTGTGAGCAGTAGTTTAACTGTGAGCAGTGTTACAGTTTGAGCTGTAGTTGTAACTCGTAACAGGCTAAAGCTGAGCAGTAACGGTTGTAACTCGTAACAGGCTGAAGCTGAGCAGTAACGGTTGTAACTCGTAACAGGCTGAAACTGAGCAGTAACGGTTGTAATTCGTAAAGGGCTAAAACTGAGCAGTAACGGTTGTAATTCGTAACAGGATAAAGCTGAGCAGTAACGGTTGTAACTCGTAACAGGCTGAAGCTGAGTCGTGCCCGAACTCGACTGTTTACGGAGACAGTGTCAGTGATCAGAGCTGATCTGAGATCACATTCATTACAGAAGCAGCTGATCTGAGGAAGCTTCACTGCTCGGTGTCTGCTAGCCGGCCGGCTAACGACATTAGCCAAACACAGAGCTGTCGTTTCCGCCTTTCCTGTCAGATCAGCAGAGGAAGATCGCCCGCAGCTTCAGCCCCACTTACAAACAACACCCGAGACAAACGCACGCGCTGCCGTCCGGAGGAAGTATTTACCTTTTTTACTCCACTGATCAGAGATCCTCCACTGCGGCCTCCATCACACAGTCATGTGACCGAGAGACTAAGACGGATCTAAACACACCCCAACACACACACACACACACACACACACACACACACACACACACACACACACATATATATATATATATATATATATATATATATATATATATATATATATTATATATATAAACACACACACACACACACACACACACACACTCAAACACACCCCCAACACACACACACACACACACACACACACCCAACACATCAACAGGCCTCTGCTCAGCTCAGCTTTCCAACACTGAGCCAAGGCTTTTTTCTCATAAACACCACCAGATAGCAGTGTTGTCTATAACAGACATTTGATTTAATATTCTCTGAGTGTCCCTAGTGTCTGAATGGGGTTTAAAGTGCAAGCCCAGTGAAAGGACTGAAATGTGACAGTCTGGGGTATGGTTTTGTTAATGGTAGTTACATGACATAAAAATAGTGTCAGTGACATTGACGTGGATGCAGCACTATCAACAGTACTGTGCACAGCTGACACAATCACTGCTGTGACCCAGGCCCTTCACTCACTTACAGAACAATAACTCTTATGTGAGGCTGCTGTTTTTTTACTTCAGTTCTGCTTTTTTTTTTAAACCATCATCTCGCAGAACCTGGTGTCCAAGCTGGCAGCACTGGGAACCTCCTCATTACTGTGTGACTGAGATCAGGATTTCCTAACCTGCAGGCCACCGAGAGTGAGGATCACACATCCTCGATCATCATCCTGAGCCTTGTGCTGTACACACTGATGACCCATGACTGCAGAGCTCGCTTCAAGAACAATCTAGTGGTTGTATTTCCTGAGGAAGCTGAATGGAGGTCTGGGTAAGGACACCTTCATCTCCTTTTACACCTGTGTGTGTCCTGACCATGTGCCTCACTGTGTGGTATGCAGACTGTACTGTTGCGGAGAAGGAGATGCTACAGAGAGTGGCAAAGTCTGCAAAGAGGACCATCAGGGGCAGCTTACCACCTCTCAGTGACATTTACAGCACCAGATGCAAGTATACTCCATGACCACCCTGCACACAGACTTATCACACCCTTTCCCTCTGGAAAGAGGCTGCACTGCATCCAGACAAAAACATCTAGACTGAGAAACAGTTTCTACCCAGATGCAGTCAGACTACTAAACTCCTACTTTTACTATTACTTAGATATTAAACTTGGTTTGTTTTTCTAGCTACATTAGTCTGTTTTCTATTTATTTTTATTTATCTAACTAAGATTCACGCTGTACACTGAGCGTGAGTAACTGTATTTTGTTCTATCATGTCACATGGTACAAATGACTGGGTCTGAGTCATTACTGGATAAGGCCTGTAGCCTGCATGCTATCACAGCACTAGCAATGTGGGATGATGCTGTATTTAAGTGGTGACAGTTTTATCAGAAATACACCTGGAAGCACCACATGAACAAGGCCTGAATTTGGAAACTGAAGTCGGATACATTAAAATTTGTAATGCATGAACTAACCAAGTTGCAATGTAAACATAACTGCCAACATAGTTAAATAATAATAATAATAATGTACTTTTTATATTTAACTTTAAATATCAACACCATTTTAAGCCTCTACAATCCATGCAAGGGTTTTGCAGAAAGGTGAAAATAAATCAATAAAAATCTCAAAATCGCAAGCCTGGTTTTAGGACCAATCACATTTCTGATCAATTTCGAACAGGATTTCTGAGCTGTAAATCAAGAGTTTAGGCCTTATAAACATTAAAACACATAATGTCGGTACAAGTAATGTTTTATCAAAACACGGTCAAATTCATACAAATATTTATGATCCATCTGTCAAATTCATGGTCAAAATCCTGAAAATATCTGGTATGTCTCCTAGAAATACTTTTCTAATACTTTTTCTCCCACAAAATTGGCCACATGGTTCTAAAGGTTAGAACCTAATTGAAATTGATGAATGTCATGTTGATTTATAATAAATGTATAATAAATGAGAGCAGGTGGAGCTGGTCAGGTCCAAGGGGGAGGCTCTGCAGTGACGCTCTTTAATTAGATGCTCTAATGTGGTCCAGAAACGCCTCACATCACAGCGCGGCTTTCTATTGGACGGGCCGAGCTGCGGGGCGTGCTGCGGCCCAATCACAGCGCAAAAGGGGCGGGGCTTGTGGCTCAGGAAAGTTCCTCGGTAGCTTGAGGTTGGCTGAGAGGAGGAGGGAGCATCAGCAGCTCGTGCAGTAAAACACACCTCTGTGCACCAGTACGACCAGTCTGTCATCCCAGTTTCAGACAGTCGAGAAGCCGCCTTTGCTGCCTGTTTAGAGTAATATCTACCTTCCATCCTCTTGAAGATGCTGGCCTGCACGGAGATGATCACTATGTGTCTTCAGTCTGCGAAGCGAGAGCATCTGCGCTCCAAGCAGCAACAACAGCAGCAGCTGCTGCTGCAGAACCATGGACTTTCTATTTTTCACGACGTAAGTACCACACACACACAGCTGTTTTATTCTGAGGGAGCTGCTGGACAGGCTTTGCATGGTTGATGGTGAGCATAAAGGCAATTATGGGCAGAAATATCTGCTGGAAATGTACTGTCTGTTCTGGGCAGCATCATCCCAGTACCAGAAAGCTTCTTCTGGGTTGCATGGATTGGATGAATGCATAGATGGCCTATGTGTTGATGCCAGGCTTTTAATGGGTTGGTCATTTTAGTGGGAGAGGATAATTAATGGACATTGATTTTTGAAACAGTATCCATATTTTCCATGGGAAAAAATCACCAGGCTTTCTGTCCTTTATGAAATAAAGAATAATAATATGAAATAATAATAATAATAATAATAAAACACACACACAAACACTAGGTTTTATGTCCTTTATTATAATAAATGACTTTAGATAGACATTGTGTGATTTGGCGATTCATCCTCTGTTACCTGAGCTGTTTTTGCATTTTAAGGCACATTGTTTCCAGAGACAGTGACATGGATAGATCGGTTCATAGCATCTTCCAGAAGTGCAAGTGTGAGTTGTGCAAAAACAATGCAAGTGCAAAAGCATGTGCAATAAATAGAAATGCATGGAGAATGAACATAACTATGGGAAATGTTGTACATTTAAGATGTGCATCAGTATGCATGCAAATATATGGAAATATGTGTACGTTGTAAGTTATAAAAGGTCCTGCATATATTCAATGTTTTTTTTGTTGTTGCACATTTTATGTCCAGCCCAGTTCCTGCCACCACAGAGCAAGATGATGTGGTGGAAGATAGTGTGTATGCATGTTTAAATATAGAAAGTGGCTGTATTATGCATTAAAGATGTTTCCAGTTAAACCCATTTTGCCTCTAGATGTAGAATGGTGCACAGTGAACCGTGATGCTGGGGCTCCAGCAGCAGATTGGAAAGACGTGCAGATGTTCTCTCTGCATGGTTAAATAAGCTCCCATAGAGGGGGTCTGACAACTGCTCGGCAGTATGTGTCAGCCCGGCAGATTTGGGAAGAAGGGATGTGCAGAATTATTTCTGCAATTCTGTCCTTCTGCAGTTGAAGCCCTTTGTCCTACTCTGCTCGTGCAGGCTTGTTAAGCACAGATAGAGAAGAGAATACAATGAAAGTGAGGAACATGAAAAAGTCTTTGTCTGTTGAACTTAATAGCAATTAGGAAAAACCTATTTGATGAGTCAGAGTGGTTCTGCATCAGCAATATATACATCATGTGGGTCACGTGACTGCTGTGGATGATGCTCTATACATTTACGCCCTCTTAGAGAAAGAGAATGGGCTGACTAAGCACATATACACTACAACTGAACAAAGGTCTTATGCACCAGAGGAAAATGATATGCAAAGCTATTTATCTGGGCTGGGTTTCCCGAAAGTATCTTAGCAAAGATGATTCTTGAATGGTAGAGTGAACATGACACTAAGCACTCTCTCTGAACCAGTTAAGATGAGTATAATGTTGAGAAGCTTTTGGGAAGCTGTTTCTTTATGCAATGAGAAGTGTTTCTCCTAAGATGCTTTTGGGAAAATAGGCCCTACACATATAACATTAAAGGTGCTTTTGGTCTCAGCATTGTTTGTAATATAAATGTGAAGGTTTTAAGACCTCCAAAAGGTTGTTTTTTTTCACACACACACCTCTCAATTACAATCATGGTACCACGACTGTTTCTTCTTAGTTATTTTGAAGTGGTTTTGGAAAGGCTACAAATGGAGCTACAAATTGTAATTTGGGAGATAAAGAACAATGGTTCCATAAAGAATCATGTTTGTAATGTTTAGATTAAGTGAAGTTTATTTAGATGTTGAAAACGTGGTTCTACTATGTTCAAATAAATAATAAATAAATAATAAATGCACTTCAATATTTTTTTGAGGGATGCCCTAGAGGAACCACTTTTGGAAAAGGGATATGTGATTGTGAGAAACCTCTAATTTGATAAAGAACCTTTACATCTAGTGAAGGTCCTATAGACCTGTAAATGTCCTTCTTCACATTCTTCATATGTTTCTATTAAGAACATTTAAAGGATCTCCTCTTGGTAAGGTTTTTCACATTTGCAGTTCTCTGTTACATACACAGATCTTGGGAAAATCCTACATTCTTTAAAATAAAGGGTACAAAGGTACCCAAGTAATCCCATAGAAGAACCACCTTATTCATAAAAAGATGTAAAAGACGTATTTGAATAAGAAGAACCTTCAAGTTCAACATCAAGTAAGGGTTCTTCAAACCTTTAAAAGAAGGAGTTAATTCAGTAGACATCTGTAGTTTTAACAGTCTTTGAGCTCACTCAACATACAGTGTGTAGAAGTTTCTTTACACTGCTTCAGGCTGTCCTTATTGACCCCATTTCCCATAGCACACAAGGACAAGCTCAGATCATAGTGATTAATTTCTTATTTATACATCCATCTACAGTAGATAGAATTATACATGGCAATATTTAATAATGCAGTAAGTCTCTCTGCCATCCTTCCTTATCATCCTGTGGACCCCATTTCTGTTACAAACCTCAGATTTATACACCTGCTCCCCAGTGAAGCACAGCCAAATCAAGATTACACATGAAGCGGCTAATCAGGATTATGACCAGAAAATCGATTTCTCTGGACCCAGTTGGAGAGAATCGAAGAACGAGACCTACTAATGAAACTATTAGAATTTAATTAGGTGAGCAGTTGCTTTCTCCTCAATAACTACAAGACTAAACCTTGGAGAAGGTGGTGGTGAGAGCTGGTGTTTATTGCTTTCTGTGGAGGATGGAGCTTGTGTTTGTGGGAGTTATTACTTTGAGCACTCCAGTGCTCTTTGAGGCTGGTAATCTTCAGCTCCATCTGGGTCCATATTTTCAGATGTGTAGAGCCGACTGACACGGCTGAGAGAACTGGAGAGCTGTTTAAGATCTCATGGCTCTTGTTAGAAATACTTGTTTAATGGTAATGAAATATTAGCACCACAAGGGATGACTCTTGGGGTAACTGCTGCCCTCGTTCTGAATAAAAACCAGTTAATCTGACCCAGTGCTGCCTCCCCTCCGCCTCTCTCTCTCTCTCTCTGTCTGTCTCTCTCTCTCTCTCTATGAGGAAAAGAGTCAGTGGGACCTGGGTCTCCCCACTGTCTCAACACCTGCCAGAGTGCTATCGGAGGCAATATCTCTCTCTGGGAAGCTCACAATGACCTTTAAAGCAAATTGTTAATGATGTATTATCCTGCACTTAGCTGTTAAAATTAATTTTCTGCTAACTAGTGATAGGGCAGAATGACATTATTTCCTGTGATATCAGTGGCAGAAAATGAATACAGTTGCTGTAATATTGTATTTTTGTAGTAATTAAAACTGTCACTATTGACTATGTTAGATGTTGATTATTTTGCAGAGTTACTGCCTGAATTTTTAAAATAAAAATATCCTATAGACTGTCAAAGAAGGGCAGTCAGTCAGGAATCTCCATCATGACCCCACCCTTCCTCCCTCCATCCCTCCCTCCATCCATCCCTCATACCACCCACCCCCCTTTCATATTGTGCAGCTAATTAAAAATAGGCTAAATAAATAAAGAGTCAGGTTTTTCACGTCATTCCCATTTGACCCCATTCTTAAGTTAGGTTTATACTTTTCGTCATGGGTCAAGGGTGTGTTTAAATGGGCTTAAAATGACACAACTGCTGTGGTTCCAAATGCTGGCACTGTGTGGTGTGAGGTCATGATTTTTGTAACTTGGTACATTACACACTTGCAACGCTTCACACAACACTTTCAGAAAAAAGTATAAATTAGCCTTTAGTGTCAATGACTTAGCTTGAATAAGGGTATTTGCTCTGGTTGGAATGAGTTAATGAACTTTCCCTTGGTTTGGGTTGTTTTCACAGGAGATGAAATATAAATGCACCAAAATTTGTTTCAACAAACCAGCTGAAAACATTCTCTGTGTCCATCTTTAATATACAGACTGCATATTAAAGATGGACTATGTGGTTTCATTCCCATCTGTTCTATAAAAATGAAGCCAAAATTGTCTGCCATGTTGTCAAATCTGCACAGTAGAGACGAGAGGCAGTAACAGACTCGCCTCATCTTTTCCTTAGACCTGACGGGAAACAGAAGCCCCTCTCAAATCATATTGTCTCTGGTCACCAAGACTGTCAGTCACTTCATTCATAAGTGGAACCCCATCTTCTTATGATAACCCTGCCTTTTATGAATAAAGCTGAAAATTGTCTTCTAGAGGAAAGAAAATGTGCTGATACACAACACACAAAGCAGAGTTGGAAACACAGTATAGAGGAGGAAAATGAGGGTGAATGGGGTCAGTTTTGCCAATGAAATGAATTGAAATGGGTGGAGTCAATCCTCGTACTACAGCCAGCCAGTAGAGGCACTAGATCTGTGGCGTCTTCCCTTTTGAGAGACGATGGCATTGGTCCAACCTGTCTGCAGGATCAAGAAATGAAGAAGAAGGTCTTTGTACTGGACAAGAGCATATTTTTGTTAGCTGATAAAGTTTAGCCAATTCTTTGTTTAAGTGTTCTGCTGAATCCTATAATGCAAAGCACATCTGGGCACGAGACCCATTTAGGTCAGATCATGTTCTCACCACAAATGAATCACTCCAGATTTACAACTGGACCAGTCCACCTCCTCTCATGGGTTTCTACACAGTTGTTTTGGTTCACATCCGAGTGCCATTACTGTATCCAGACCCATTTTCTTCAATAATGTATTCTTACCTTCCAGCCACAATTCATGCACTTTCTCAAACATTTCATAAAAATCTGTTGAAAAGACTTTGTTGGTTAGAGACAAAATTCTTCCAGTTATGTAGATCTAAAAAAAAAAAAAAAAACACTCACCTCTGGATCATCCCAGAAGGAGTACAAAAATGCATCCAAGGCAATGGTCTCCAGGCCTCCTTCTGGAAAGCTAGCTTCCTAAATCTAACACAACAATTCAGCCAGTCAAGGACTTCTGAAGGCAGTAATGAGTTGGATCGAGTCGGGTGGATTAGGGTTGGATCCAAAGTCTGTGGGAAGTTAGTTCTGCTTCCCAGGAACAGGGCTGAAGACCAGCTGACTCCAACATTCCTGTGTGCAGCCTGCACCACCCTCTGCAGAACTTTTCTCTTTGCAGCAGAGCAGAGGAGGAGATGTTTTGGATCCCCACAGACTGCAACCTGTTGGTCAGGAAGTCCAGGACCCAATTACAAAGGGAGGTGCTCAGTCTGAAATTGAGTTTGTGAAATTGAGTATGCATTGTGCATCTCTGGTGTTAAAGTCTGTGATACATTTAATGCCTTTTCACATGATCCGTGGATCCTGGGAGGAGAAATGTCCCTCAATCTTTTGTGCATATTTTGCTTTGGCCCTCTTAATATCTGTGGTCAGTTCTCATCTGGTCCTTCTGAGTTCCTGTGACTCGCCAGACCTAAAGGCAGCATCCCGGGCTTCCAACAGAGAACAGACCTCTGCATTCAGCCAGGGTTTCTGGTTCAGGGACCACATCACAGTCCTGGTCGTGATGACATCTTCAACACACTTGCTGATGTATCTGAGGACAGTGGATGTGTAATCCTCCAGATCCAACTCCCCCTCATTCACAGCAGCATCTCTGAAGACCTGCCAGTCCGTGCATTCAAAGCAGCCCTGCATTACAGAGTAACATTTGTTGAGACACACAGTGATGATCTTCTGTGTAGGTCTGGAGCATTTCAGCAGGGGTGGTAGGCAGGAACCAGCATAATGTAAATGTGATTTTTTTTCCAATATCGTGCCGCCCTAGTCCACATCAGTGATGTAGCTGACATGACTCTGTTACCTGTTGACGGTTATTATTTCTTGGACCAATTTTAGGTACTGACCACTGCATACTGGGAACACCCCCCAATATTTACCGGATGTTTTTGAGATGTTCTGACCTGGTTGTCTAACCAGCCATCAAAATCTGGCCCGTGATAAAATGGCTCAGATTCTTACACAGTTCTTACACAATAATAAATAAATATTTCATTAATAATTAACAGGTTGGATGGTATTTTCTTCACCTCAATAACATGTCTTCACAGGTCACAATCCACTCTGTGCGTATTGAGGTGCTGTTATTGACACAGTGGTCATTGTACACACTGCATTCTTCCTACACTATATCTACACTACACTAAATATCTACACTACACTAAATCACTACTTATAGGCTTGAGCCCCACCTTCCACAGAGCCTGACTGACTAAACTGTTGGTTGATTCTCATGTAAACAAGCATGCTTGGAAACTCAGTGGACAGCACTGAGGTCAGCAAAAGTGATTGAGGTCATCTATTGTATAATATTGTACAATATGTCAATAACATAATTATCGTGACAGGCTGATATTGGTACAGACTTAATTGACCAGCACTACTCCTGAGCATGCTGAGAGACAGTAAACCCAATCGGCCAAAAACAGCAAGCAGCTTAAGTCTCCCGTTTGAGGTTATGTGTATTGACTAGGTTCCTCATTATTAGTGGAAAGTGTTAACAAGGCTGGTTTATTCTGTTTAAAGCTGGTGTCTAAAGACCACAGTGTCAGAAAGGGAAGGCTAAGCACAGAGTCTGCTTGTTCGAATATTGAAATTGCAGTTCTGAGTCATTGCTGCTATATCAGTATCAGTATTAATGTCAGTAACCTGAGTCATTGCTGTTTTGTCTGTTAGCTTTAAGCAAGGACATACTGTCTTATTCTTATATTACATGTACAGCATTTATGTTTCTGAGTCGGTGGCATTTTGCGGGTGTCTGTTTCATGGCTGTTTACTGTTTTGGCTTGGTTTGCTCTGCAAAGGGCTTCTGCAGTTGGCCGATGCATGTTCACACACGGCATTGTTTTAGTAGGGTACACATAGGATAATCACCTGGCAGCTGAGGCCTGAGCTAGAGGCGCCGTCTGTCCTTGAGAATGTGGCTATGGTTTTTCCTAGCTGCGGGGGGCATCAAAATGTGAGATTGTGTTAGATCGTGTGTGCATAAGTGTGTTCTTGTGTCCTTTGTAGATACTCGTGTGGATTAGGTACGTTTGATAAAGTGCCGTTGCAGTGTTTTAAAACACAAATTATTGTCTAGGTTAAATGTTGAGATTTGGCTCACTAATAAGGGAGTAACAATCATTCTTATTTAAATATATCTTGAGTTGTAATCTTTAATTATATCCCACATTATTCAACATTTATTATCTGGGGAAGTTTCTGGTACACTGTTCTCAGCAGATTTTTCCCCAAATCATTCAACCCTTGTTCAGAACAGGGAGCTTAGTGTTCAATCATATAAGTGGTGGCCAAACACTTGGTAAACAAAGGGGAAACAAATAAAAGTACTAACCAAAACAGACCGAAACAGAGGAACTAAATACATTGACAACATTACACACACCTGGGACTGGATAACATGCAGGGTTACAAATGAGACACAGATGGGAATGGGCGGAGCAAGGGCGGAGACAGAACCAAAACAAAACAAATGTGCTAAGAAGCACATGGGGAAAACCAAATCAAAATGGTGACATGAGGAGAAGATAGAAAAGATGACATGAATGGACAGACAGAGGGGCCAAATAGGACAGATACATGACAATTGTAGAAAAACATACCTCTTAAGATACCTTTACAGCGATAATTAACTGTGACATTAGCTGTGACATCTACAATAGCATTTTTATAGTCATGTATTTCATTGGACAGTGAATCACATCCCCTAATGTTGGTTGCCTCTGTTCTTCAGTATAACTGTTCCAAACCATGCTGTGAATTATGTTCAGGTGAAGCCCACATTGGAAAAACCATCCCACTGACTGTATGCTTTCTCTTTTTATCTCTCTCCAGATTTTCCGGCGTGCAGACAAAAACGGTAGGTCTGAGTGAGTTCTTTAAGTGCTACAAATTTACTTGGACTTAAATCTGGGCAGTATATCATAAATATTGATATATCAATGTACAAGATACCTAAAATGATCACATTTTAATATGGCATCTGTTATATACATTTATATTTGCTGAATTTGGCAGACGCCCTTATCCAGAACAACTTACAAAAGTGCTTTGCTGTTTACTCAGATATCTTAAGCTTCTTAGAAGAGGCTAGAATCTGAAGATTCCTCAAGCTCAGATGCTGTTGAAAATAGATGTCAGACTGGAGGCTAACAGGATTCAGAATAATTATAAACCTTTAATCAGTTAAATGCTTTTGAAAGAGATGGGACTTCAGTCTGCGTTTGAAGACAGTGAGTGACTCAGCTGTTCAGACCCCCAGGGGAAGTTCTTTCCACCATTTTGGTGCCAGAACAGAAAAGAGTCTGGATGCTTGTCTTCCTTGCAACTTGAGAGATGGTGGGTCAAGCCGAGCTGTACTTGATGCTCGAAGGGCTCTTGGTACCAATCAAGTTTTGACCATTGCCATCAAGTATGGAGGTGGCTTTGCAACTAGAATCAAGGTTTTGGATCTGATGTGGGCAGCTACAGGAAGCCAATGAAGGGAACACAGTAGAGGAGTTACATGACTGAACATTGAAGACGAGCCTTGCCACTGCATTCTGGATGAGTTGCAAGGGCCTGATTGTCAAGCATAGGAACGCCAGGTAGAAGGGAGTTGCAGTAGTCTCGTCTTGACATGACAAGAGACTGAACAAGCACCTGAAATAACAAGAGACTGGACGAGCACCTGAGTGGCCTCTCTAGACAGAAAAGGTTGAATTTCTGATGTTGTAAAGGAGAAATCTGCATGACAGAGTCAGGTTTGCAACATAACTAGTCATCCACAACAACACCAAAGCTCTGTGCCTCTGCTGATGCACTGACCAGTGGGTTCTCAAAGGAATTGGTAAGATCAGGGTGAGGACCAGTGGTTCCATGAATAAATAGTATAGTTCAGTCTTGCTGGGGTTGAATTCAAGGTGATGGGCTGCCATCCATGATGAGACGTCAGTGAGGCGAGCTGAGACGCGAGATGAGACCTGGGTGTCGGAAGGTGGGAAAGAGAAGATGAGTGTCACCAGTATAGGAGTGGTAAGAAAACCTATGAAAAGACAGCTTACAGCTTAGACAGTGTATGATTTATATTCAAATCAGAAAGTGACTGGGTCCTTTGTATAGAAATGGTTTGGTTTCCAGAGCGGGGCATTCTACAGAGTCCTGCTCAAATGATGCTGTAGAATCATCATACACAAAGGCTACTATTTAAATATACAGCATGTTGTGTTTTTGGTGTTAGAAATAAATACGAATACTTTAACATTATACTTCGGTAAGGTTTTCATCGTATCATATTATACAGTATATCGTCATTTCTCTTTAACATATTGATATATGATTTTTTTGTCATATCATCCAGCCCTTCTTAGAGTTTTTTTTCCAAAGTCTGTCGCACAGTAGTTTGAAAAAGTTCCCTGACCTCGCTTCAGATTCAAAAGAACAAAAGGAAGAAAAGCATGACCAGTAATGGATTTTGGAGCCTTTGTATGTTCTGTCTTGTTCTCTTTTGTTTTGCTTAGCCACCACGAGTGAGCGATTTGCATACTGCTTCACAGAGATAGGCTGATTCACCACTCAAAAGTGTCTCAAGGGGTGCACATGAATATGAGCATCTGCATTTAACAGTTTGATTAATTAACTAAGTCATTAGTCTGTAAACAACAGTGTTCAGTCCTGTTTACAGGCATTTGAATATTCTTTTTTGTGTAATTCAGAAAGAACACAAAAAAGCCATTTGAGATTTGAAGATAGATGACCTACTTTCTGAGCTCACTCAACTAAAGCAACAAAGGGAAATGTGTTGTGCAAATATGCAAAACATTACAGGTTGCTAGTGTAACAAGGCCTTATTTACCCTTCTATTATCTCATACAGTGATCTGATAAATACAGTAATATGACATTTTATGGATTAGTTCAGTTTATATTAAATATGGGTTAATTCTGTCTGTATCAGCCAGAGTCCCCTTCAGACTTTAAATTTACCTTTTATACCCTAAAACATGTTGTACTGTGGGGCATATTTCAGACAATTGTGATGTTTTATTGCATACTCCATGAAATATTGCAAATTGCATACTCCATGAAAACCTTTGTCTTTTTGAACATATTTAAATATGTGCACATTTGATCTTTATCTGATCAATTCTGAGAGATTGAGGTTACATAACTAAGAACATACAACTGAAAAAATATCTTGAACACCCCCACATTTATTACTATTAAAATGTGTAAAATCAGAATCAGGTGTGGCACATCAGCTGCAGATGATTGGAAGATGAATAGAGAGGTATTTGCAGAAGCTTGTCTTTTTTAAACCTCAGATATTTAGTAGGGTTTGCTCTTGATTTTTCAAGTGAGTGAATCATCATGACCAAATCCAAAGAAGGTTTTAGATGCAGATGAGTCTAAGAAGGGATTTAACCAGATCTCGGAGCAATTTGAAATCAGCCATTCCACTTTGTACAAGTGAAGCAAGGCAGGCAGTCCTAGTCCAAGAGTAGACAATGAGTGATTCTCTAACAATTCTAAAATGTCCATGGCTCCTACAGGTAGCTCTTGGCATAACTGAGACCATCAGAGACTACCGAAAACAGCTTGACAATGACCAGGCTTTCCAGGAACAATAAGCATAGGTTTTCATGAGGTGTCCTTTTTTCACATCTGTATCACATCATTGCTTTATTGACTCTAAACATTTTATTGGCATATTTCATATGAATGTCTGACAAACAAATCACTTATGAGGCAGAGATAAATAGAGTGAGAGCACGAGGGTGGCACGAAGCAAGCCACTGTCCAAACAAATCAGAAAGGAGTGCCTGTCCCTGGGACAACCGTGTCTTCCCTGAGGTCTTAATCACCTCACCAAAAACAACAATTATCTCTCCATTACAATCATCCCTCCATCGCTGGAGGCCTGAAAGAGAGAGAGAGAGCAAGGCAGAGAGGGAGTCTGAAAGCGATTTATTTGATAATTTGAACAAAGTCCTCCCTAACACCTTACATTGGCTGTTGGAAGGCAGCGAGTTGTAGATCGGTTAGCGCCTGACACATATGCACTCTCAACTTTAACTAGAGCATGGTTGCTAAGTAGAACATGGAATGTAAAAAGAGAGAGTGAAATGTGAGAGAGTTTGGCATGCAGCCTCCTCCTGAGACTAGGTCTAGGCTTTAGTTGAGTTTTAGGCCCTCCTGAGAACTGCATGTGTGGCTTGACTAAGGACGCATTTATTTAAAGACACGTTGAAACATCTAAAAGGATGCTGATGGTGTTCAAAGTCTGTCCTAATTTATTTGAATTAAGCTGGTCAGATCTGTTGGGTTTCAGCTTGACTATTTTTGGGGTTGGTAGGGTGTAGAGTGGACTATAGGACACTGCCCTTGATTAAGAGTTAAGAGCTCAATACAGGTTGAAATAAAGAAAGCTTAAACTTAGATTTTGACAGTGGGAGAGCTCTCCTGTTGTGTCATGGATATAGAATATTCAAATAATAAATTATGTGATATATATTCCTCAAATGTGTCTGTCTTAATGGATAAATGTATGTTTGCTCCACACTACAGGATTGTAACTTATGTTCAAAATGTAAAAGACCCCAAACATAATGACATTTTTCACCAGTGTTGCTGTGCTTGATCGTTGTTAGTCCTCAAAGTCCCCACACTACACTACACAATTGAACTGAATGAAACACCACATATAGTCTTAATTGATGGCTCTGAACCTCAAACCCTTGTGGGTGTTTCTCGCTACATCACACAGAAAAAAATAAAAAGAGAAAAAAAAATGTAGGTAAAGTAAATAAAAACAGTACTTGCATACTTTAAAATTTGGTAAGCATGTTTCAGAGTAATGCAAGTACTGTTTTTTATTTATGGCAGTGTTTCCCAACCCTGTTCCTGGAGGCACACCTGCTCTGCATGTTTTAGAGCTTACCCTGCTCCTCACACACCTGATTCAATTAATCAGCTCATTTACAAGCCCTTCAGAGTTGCAAGGGGTGTGTTAAATCTAAAGTGTGTAGGGCAGGTGTGCCTCCAGATTCGTGGTATGTTTAGCAGTGGGAAAGTTACAGCAGATGTTTCCATAGTTTCCATAGTTAGTTCAATTGTGCCTAATTGGGAATGTTGTGTGTGCTAATAACATGGTATTGCCAATCAGTATTACATCACGCACTTTCAGAACATTCCTGGAATATCATCTCTGTGAAGATACCAGGTAACCTCACAGAAGCTTTTGAAACCATTGTTAAATGATTGTACATCACTGTGTTCATTAAAACTCCAAAGCTCTCATCTTGGATGGTTAGTATTATTGTAGTTATCACCTAACTTTCACAAATGAGTGTTTAATGTTGATCAGGAACGGAATCAAACACATCCACATGCTGGCTGGAGCTGTCCAGGAGAAATCTGGAACCAAGTTTAGTTCTTCAAACAACTTTAAACAAATGTTTTTAAATAGTGTGGTTTGGGAGCAACTTTATTATTCATTATTCATTATCAGCACTGCAGTGACAAATATAGTGTGCGTGTTGTGCTGGTAAGAGTGGATCAGATGAACCAGTGCTGCTGGAGTGTTTAAACCCTTCAGCATCACTGTTGGCCTGAAAATAATCCACCAACCAGAAATATCCAGCTAACACTGATGAAGGACTAGAGGATGACCAACACAAACTGTGCAGAACCAATGTCTGTCACTGACTTTACATCTACAAGTTGGAGCAACTAGGTAGAAAATGTTGAATAGAGTGTCAGTCAGCAGCAGCACTGCTCTGTGTGAGCCACATGTTGGTGTCACTACAGTGCTGAGAATGAACCACCATCCACAGAACCTACTCTGTGGTGGACCTTCGGGGTCCTGGCCATTGAAGAACAGAGTGAAAGGCAGCTAACAAAGTATGTAGAGAAACAAATGGATTACAGTCTGTAACTATTGAACTACAAAGGGCTCCTGTAATAGGAACTGAAAAAATAAACATTGTATGATGTATCTCTAATATTGGCCTGGCCCCCTTTTTAGAAAATAAATCAAGAACAAATGTCTCTTAGCTCATGGTTGTTGGACTGTACAGAAAGCTGTTTGGAGCAACACAATACGCCACCTTATTTAACTCAAATTCCCTGCTAATTCCCAAAAATGTGGTGCTAGAAGAGATAAAAACACTAATCCCTGCATGGCCACATTCCCCCAGGAACCTCAGGAGTGTGACACATCACTGTCCTGATCTTTGCTGATCAGCTACATTTGGAGAAAAGGGGAAGTTTGATTTCTCACTGAGCTGTTTTTTTTTTTTTTTTTTTTTTTACATCTAGCTTCTGGAGAGCTGCTAAAGCATGTCCCTTTCTCTTGCTGGAGATGTTCTATGTCACCCTATAGTTTCCTCACTTACATAACTGATCTGCTCTGCCAGAAAGAAGGTCAGCTTCAGCCTCAGCCCAGCACCGCTGGCCAATCAAATGACAAACAGTGCGTCAAGCACGTCCGACAGCTCTCTGTGCATGTCATCCTCTGCTCCTGCTCAAGGGGCCAGAGCCAAAAATACTGGAGTGTTCAACACACAGGAGAGAGATCAAGAAGGAATATTGTGATCCCGGGGATCTTAGGGATTTACTGATGGATATTTAAAGGAATACTCCAGTGTTTTTCAACCTAATCTTTTTATCTGCTGCATCTGCACACTCTATACATAACAGGTTCTTTGTCCATATTGATTCAAAAGTTGTTGTGGAACCCTTTTTTGATACTATGGAGAACCATTTCTTGTTGGGTTCTCTAATGAACAATTGAATGGAATAATGGTGCTCCATCCAGTACTTTTGGGATGAGTTGGGGATGAGATAGAGTGGTGATCATCCAACATCCTATCTTCACTAAGACTCTTGTCACTGAATGCAATTAAGTCCTCACAGCAATGCTCCAAATCTAGAAGAAAGCCTTTCCTGGACAGTAGAGACGGTTGCTCCAACAGAAGCAGGATAGATGCTTTTTAATATCCTTGATTTTGGAAGCAGCAAAGAAGGACCAGTCCCAATACTTTTGTCCATATGGTGTATTATGCAGCAAGCGACCAGTCAGTTCTTGAAACTGATGTATTGAAGCACAAAAAGTGGTCAAGTGTAAGAATATAAGCCACTTTGACAAAAAGCCAAATTGTGTTCCCAGCATGCAGTGGTCAATATACCAGTAGTGCTTCAAAGAAGGACAACCGGTGAACCAGCAACAAACACGGTCATGGCCACCCTAGGCTCTTTGCTCATGTGATCCATGGAGGCTTCACCTCACAATTTACAGGACTTGACAGCTTGAAGGGTATGCTGCTAACAACTGAAAGTGTCCAGATACCACAGGGCACCTGCAGAGGGGTTGTGGAGTCCATGCCTCAGTGAGTCGAAGCTGTTTTGATGGCACAAGGGGGACCTACACAATTGAAGGCAGGTTGTGTATCTGCGTATACAGTTATGTGGGTGGAAACACTGATCTGCTGAATGGTGGCAAGGAGGTGAGAAGGTAAGAGGTGAGATTGTTCTCCAGGGACGATGATTAATTTGTACAGTTTCTCCTGATATTTAACAGTGTATAGTACACTGGTAGTAAGGTGAGAAATCACGTTAACAGTAGGATACAGTAAAAGTAATGCAGAACGAATGTATGTGCTTCTTTTAATTAGATAAAATCAGATCTTATCTGCTGGCTTTTAGTGACAAGTGTAGACAAAATCTAGCTCTTCCCCCATTTATTATTCTAAGAAGCTACTTTTGGGTAGTGTACCTCTTGGTAAGACTTGGTAAGACTTGTAGACATGCCTCTAAGACACTGAAGATGTTTTGCCCAGTTGACAGGGGTGCGTCACTGAACTGAGACAAGTAGGATGGTCATTTTGATGAATTTCCTGCCATCAGTTCTGTTTACAGTGGTGTCCTAAATGAGAGACCTGGACTGCCACAAAGACAAAAATTTGTTGTCTTTACCAACAAATCCATGGTTTGTTTGAGATCTGACAATGGTTGGGTAGGAGTATGGAGGCCTCTTAATTAGCGCTTCAATCCTGCCTTTGCTGTGGAGTGACACACTGCCACAACTGGTGTGATGATCTGGGGAGCCATTACACACCACAGTCAGTCACCCCTAGTTGTGATATGAGGGACACTAATGGTTCAATATATGTGCAGGACATCCTGTGGTCACATGTGATGCATCTCATTGCAAGGCATCCAACTCACATTTTTCAGCCTGATAATGTTCGTTCCACACAGTTTCCCAGCAATGTTTCCGCCCCTAGTTTTCTAATGCATTTCGTGAAATGTACACTATATGTCCAAATATTTGTGGATGCCCCTTCCATTGCTGACACATACTGTATATTCAAATGCATGCACAGCTTGTCTAGTCTAGAGTATTGTTCATTAAATTGAACTAGAGGGGTATAAAGCTCCCCAGCATTGAGCTGTGGAGCAGTGGAACTGTGTTCTCTGGAATGATGGGGCCCCATCCAATACTTTGGGGATGAGTTGGGGAATTGGGGATCAAGTGGGGTGTTGATCTTCCAACATCCTGGCTTGAGTGCCAGACTCCTGCACAGTTTCATTCTCCACTTCAGGGCCAGGGTTGTCTATCCCTGATGTACATTATTTCACTAAGTGCAGGGAAATGGGTTGACATTTTGAAAATTGTGTGTGGTTTCCCACTATAGATGTGGTAAAAAAAAAAAGAAAAAGATTTGCTTTAAAACCACTGCAGTATTCCTTTAAGAAAATGAAGTGTGTTTGTCTCCCTGCGGTTCTTTCATTTCCCTCTGTTCTTTTGTCTGCTTTCTCCCTCCATTTGCCAATGTTCCCTCTGTCGGCTTGTGTCTGCCTCAGTTTGCTCGTGTTTTTCTGTCATTTTTTTCTCCTTTCCCTTCTCTCTCTCTTTCACTCTCCCTCTCTCGCTTTTACTCTCCCTCTCTCTCTCTTACTCTCTCTCTTTCTGAGGCAAGCAGGCAGATTGTGAAGAGGCTTGCGAATGTCTGCTCAGATGGTGTCTGCTGACTTAATCTGACAGCGCTAATGGCCAAGTTTAGACAGACTCCTCAGTAAACTGTGGATTAGCTAGGAAACAAACAGAAAAGAGGAGGTTTGAGAGATGTGGGATGAAGACTGAAAGAGGAAAGGAGGAGAAAAGAGAGCCAAAGCAGCAGGGAAAGGAGATGGACGGATGTCACAAAAGCACAGCAGTGGGAAGCTGGAAACAGGCAGAGCGAGCAAAACCAAACTGTGGGCAGATAGGAGGGATGGAACCAGATCTTATCTGATTTGAGATTTGAGTCTCCATTTCTTGAGTACATAAAAGCCACAGATCAATAATTAATAATGCTTCTAGCTATTTTTTTTTCCTTTTCCATTTCTCAGTAGGTCTTTATTTACAGATTTGTTTCTGTATGGACACAAAGAAAGAAACATCAGTTAGGTATGAAATGATGACTGTAATGGAAAACATTATTTAGAAATATCAAGTCTAGTGAAGACTTTCTACTAGATTTTGAAGTATTGCTGTGATTTGATTACAGTGACAAGCTGTCTATCTATCTATCTAAGGGACATTAATATAATAAATAAAAATATTTATGTAATTAACCCTGTGAATTCAACAAATTTCTTTTTTAAAATTAAAAAACTTTTTTTTTTATTTTAAACAATAAAATATCAACTGATCCAATTTTCTGCTATCCTATAGGAAATACTTAAATGTCAATTGTTACATTTTTTTAGACAGTCTGTCAGTTGTCTTTCACCCTGTGTCAAAAGCTCATGATAGCTGGACTAAGAGAAATGAGCCAGAATTACATAGAATAAATCTTCAGTTGAAAGTGAAGAAGGCTTTTACTTCTTCTGTAAAGTTCCCATATGCAGAGTCTAAAAATGTCAATTAACACAGTTGAATGAAGTCAAAGCAGGATACATTAACAGTTTCTTGTGCCAATTTACATGGTAGTTAATTTAAATTGAAAAAATAGTTCAACTGTTCAACCATTTTCAAACCTACTTTGGCCGCTTTGATAATAGGGTAAATGTGCTAGTCAGACATTGGCAGGTTCAAAAAGGCTCCTCAGTACTGAGGTTTTGCAAAGCTATGTGACTGAAAAAATACACATTGAAGAAGCATCCAATACATTTTGGCTGAATCAGGCCTATTAATGATTAATCCTCATCTCTGAAAAAGGTGAGCGTAATCAAAGGACCATAAATTGTTAAGGAACAGAGTGACCAGAAGGAACGCCATGAGAGCATTCTGGAACATGGTACAGCTGCCTTGGGCTTAAGACGACAATATTACAGAATTGCTCATCAGGTTCAGACAGAGCTCAATAAGACAGAGCGGTAGGGTAGAGCCAGTCCTTGGGGAATTAAATGTACTCTCAGGGTCTCCATCAAGCACTGTCTCCATGACAGCTGAGTGCAGAAGGGAGCTCTTACACCAGCACTGGAACTTTCACTTGGCAGAACAGCCTCCACTGTGGAGACCTCTTAGGGCTGACCTTGCAGTAATAATGTATGAGACTGCATCCTCACGGGTGAGCATTTCACTGTTTGTCTGCATACCTTTGTCCTTTTTTCTGCACCTTAGAGCAAGATTTTGACCTAGAACTGCCAAAGGATGAAGATCGAACTTAGCGATAGTTTAGTGAAAAATCGAAGTTTCATTTTGAAGCCACTCATTTGTCTAAGCGTGTGCAGTGTAAGTATTTTCCAGTTTCCAGGCAGTTACTAGGCTGTTGCTATGTGATTGCCATGATCTTGTTGAGGGTTAGCATGGTGATTACTGTAGTGTAGCTTGGTGGTTGCTAAGGTATGCCAGGTGGTGGCTGTGGTGTTGCTTAGTGGTTGCTCGGTAGTTGCTAAGATCTTGATAGGTGGTTGCCATGATGTTGCATAGTAGTTGCATGGGTGTTACTAAACTGTTATGTTATGTTGTTTGTGCACCCTTAACCAGATGGCACATTTTGTCATTTGTATAATTGAGAAGTAGTACACACAACCTCTATAGGGGCACACAACTGTTCAAATGCACAGCTACCTAAAAATAAACAAAATCTTTAGTGTGGCTTGTGCAAAAGTTTGGACCCATGGGTTGAATGAGAATCAAGGTCTCAGGCCTTGATTAGCAAATCAGGCCTGAAGCATGTCTCTAATTGAAACTGTCAGCTCAGTCAAATTTCCAAGCATTATCTTTTTAACGCTTTTCAAACCTTATTCTAATGCCCATTAATTAATTAATCTACAAGGTACCAGCAAATGATGCATACATATATCAATCAATCAATCAGTTAAATGGCTGAAGCTGAAAAGATTATGGCTTCAACAACAGGATAATGATCCCAAACATACCTGAAAACCACCATGAACTAGCTGAGCAGGAGGGGCGACTAATTGACTTAACTGACTGAAATCAACCAACAAAACTAACTGGCAACTAATTTATTAGTCAGTTGGTGACATCATCATGGGTGTGTCTTGCACTAACTAGGAATGCTTTGGGACACATGTGAACCAAAGATCAATTACCATAGTTTAACCAATCACAGTGCAGATTACAGTTTTATTACCGTTGTTACTTTTTGAAGTGATAATTCCCTCCAACCTGATGTAGAAGTGCATTTAAAACATAGTAACTCAGCATCTGTCTGTCATGTAAATGAAGCATATGCTGTAAGACACATTTTTGATGCATGAGTGATGAGCAGAGTTTTGTTAGTGTGAGGTGTTTGGATACAGGCTGAGTGTAAAAAGGAGGATAAATGAGGAGACCGGTCACAGGTTGAAATATGAATGGGAGTTTTTGAAATGCTTAGCATGGCATCTGTGTAACACGACTAGCCAGTTAGAGGCTGGGTCACAAAGACTGAGATCCTTGTTAGAAATATAGAAAGGAAACAATCTTCTACCAAAAGTGTAAGCAGTGATTTCTGCCAAAGAGTGTGTCTTTATGTCCTGACTCTGTATGGTGCTTTTGCACAGGACACATTATTGACATATTTTCATAATGAAGGACAGAGGAAATGTATATTAGATTTATTTGTTCTTTCTCAAGTATTTTGAATCAAGTATTTTATGTTTGATTACCAACAGAGGCCATTGATGCCCAAAACTGTTCAGACTTCAGCTGGTCGTTAGTCTTACAACAGTAGTTCAAAGCTAAAGAAGAATACATCAAACACGTCATGGCTGATTAACCATCTTTGGGATAAAAAAAAGTGTAAATTAGATTTTTTGCTGAAGCTTCCTTTTAAACATACATTTCCTCTAGGATGGCTAAGACCACACACACTTCAGAAAACGCCCCAATAGCATTTATCAGTGGCCCCTTCAATTTCTAGTTTATAAATGTCTCTGTTATAATACATATGCTCCAGGCGAGCTAAGAGCTTAGAAGGTTCTGTTATTTTGTATTCCAGATAAGAGGATTTAGGACCAAGACATAGAGATGTTCCTCTTCCTTTTCTCCCCTTAAATGTAAATTGTCTGTTTATTTTATGGTTGATAATCTCTTTTAAAATAGAGGCAAATGCAGTCTGAAACTTTGTATAGAACAGGAGTCTGAAAGGAGGCCGATTAAAGATTAAAGATTTTGATCAGTGATATGTTCTGCAGTGAAGCCGTTTGGGACCAGATGGCTGCCAAATATGCCCTTGAAACAGCTGAAGAGAGGCAGGGTTACAATATGTCCCTTGTCAGGCTTCTGGGTAATTATATCTCTGATCATTTGGGCTGTGTTTTATTTTTCTACATAATCACTTTGCAGAGGTACACTTTACTTACAGGTGCTTCAAATGGTCCTTTAGATGATGCCAATGAAGAACTACTTTTGGTTTCAGAAAATGTGATGTTTGATCGTGAACAACTTTTTTCCTGTGGAATTGCTCAAAGAACAATTTGAGACACATTTGTTAGAGTGTGACTTCGTTAGTAGAGATTTTACAATTCACTAAATGTAGAATTTGATGCTATAGAGCAGTTTTTCTCAACGCTGGTCCTGGAGGCACGTCTGCCCAGCATATTTAAGCTTTAACACATCCCATGCAACTCTGAAGGACTTAATGAGCTGAATCGGGTGTGTTGGGAGCAAGGAGAGCTTTAACATATGTAGGGTAGGGGTGCCTCCAGGTGCTTTGAGAAACACTGCTGTATTGTTTCGATTTGATACATTTTGTGATATAGAAAAAATATGTAGGCCATGAAAATATGCCTTATGTTATTGTTTCCAATTACAGCTTAGAGCATTCAGCATTATGAAACAGTAAAATTCATAAACAAGCTGTGTTTCATAGAGTCCCACAAGGTCTAAATATACACCTAGTACGTCCTATGGGTTTATATAATCCTACAGAGCAGTGGATGTGAATAGTAGCACTGTTTTGCATATGCTACTGGTCAGATGTTTTAGAACGCCCCTGATTTGTTCAGCAGCCCATTGGCAGTGTTGTGTGGTCTAGGCAAGCCTGCTGTTTTATTTTACCATTTTAGCAATGACTTTCTAACTGCACCTCCAATGTTTATTCATGTTCATATTTTCACTCAAAACTGTCATATTTGATATTTGTTTCATATAATATGTGTCTTGAAATGTTACGACAGTTTACCTCTTTTTAAAATTATGAACAGAAAAGCTTCACAACTTCATTTTGAGCTGAGCTGCACTAATACTTCCATTTCTACAGTTACTGACTTAATATAGAAAATGAATTGACAAAAGCTGTTAGTGGCTGGGACTCTTGATTACTTTCTCTATTAAAATGATGGTGTGTCATTTGCCAGTAGTGAGTCAATTATATTTGATTTACAGAGCAAATGAGAAACTATTACAACATTACCTACTTTCAGCAAAAACGATTATGAAACTGCAGGGACAGTGTGCATCTCTGTAAAGTAGGCAAAATGTTTTTCGAAACCCAGTGACATTTTTGCATTTCAAAGAATATCATTCTTAGACTGAAATTCATTCTTCATTCAGGTACGCTTTGCCACTTTCTTCACATTTTTAGAGCAGGGTCACACAGGAAGACTTTACTGAGATAAATCAGATTGCCTCTGGTCTGATTCGTCTTGCTGACTCAATCAGCAGTCTCTCGGTAGTCTTGACCTGATTTATGGCCGAAACTTTTCTCAACTCAAATAAAGCAGTCAACAGGGGCAGGTTGGCTGAGCCACTTCATATTTCACCACCACTGAGGTATTCTTCCCTTGACGTCTGAACTTGCCTTAGAGGATGCTCTCCTTTGGTTCTCCTGATGCCAAAGTTGTTACTCTGCTTTTAAAATCCATTTCATGAAGGGCAACAGTTGGGATCAGGCTAAAGTTTGTTCACTTTGCTTCTCAATAACTGGAAATCATGATTAAAGTGGCAAATGAAGCTCTTGGGGTGACCAAGGGGCATCTTCAAGAGAGCTGCAAAGCACCCAGAGGAGAAAAATACTCAATGATGCTGGGAGCTGCTTTGATTTAGGTCATGTGTCAGAACCAATCTAACAGAGGTTTCAGACTGGTGATTTGATACTCAAGTTCCTCCCCTGGCAATGCTCTGTTAGGCTCCATGGCTGCATGATTGATGACAGAAGTTCTAATGTCTGCACAATCGTAGGTCCCAGAGCACCAGATCCAGATGGTACTTCATGTATCAAAAATGATCTATGGTAGCCATCATGTGAGTGAGGAGTACGAGAGACATCATAGTCCAGACTGAAAATTAAAGAACAGGCTTGGAAAATCTGCCATGTGGAAAGTGCTGTCCTTTAAATTAGATTTATTTAGAAGGGTAAGTGCTAATAAAGGTGCTACACAGGGTTCTTTGGGCAGTGGCGCTTCAAGGGGGTACAGCCCTGTATAATCGATAACAGGGTTGTGGGTTCAATACCCAGTTTCATCAAACTACCACTGTCCACAGCTCTTAACCCTCTCCGCTCCTTGGGTGCTGCTGTAAAGGCTGCCCACCACTCACAAATGGAAAATTGGTTGTCTTGTTCTTTCTTGCCTTTGAGCAAAGCTATAAAACGAGATGGGCAGTGGGGGGAATCCGATTTCTTTGCTCTAACAGATCTACTAAACATGGCAATAAACACCCACAAAGTTAAATTTATTTGATTGCAATTTTATGAATTTTTGTCCATTCTTTTTCACAAAATAGCTGAAATTCAGTCAGATTGGATGGAGAATATTTCCAAGCAATTTCCAAGTCTTGTCACAGATTCTCAATGGGATTTAGGTCTGACCTTTGACTGGGCCATTCTAACATATGAATATGCTTTGATATAAACCATTCCATTGTAGCTCTAGCTTAAAGTCTTAAAGTCTTTTGCAACCTCTAACAGGTTTGCCTCTAGGATTGCCCTGTATTCAGCTCCATCCCTTTCCCCATCAACTCTGTCCAGCTTCCCTGTCCCTGCTGGACAAAGGCATCCCCACAGCATGATGATGCCACCACCATGCTTCATGGTGTTCAGGGGGATGTGCTGTTTAGCCACACATAGCATTTTGCATTTAGGCTGAAAACTTTGGTCTGAGCACATTTGACCAGAGCACCTTCTTCCATATATTTGTGGTGTCCCCTAAGTGGCTTGTGGCAAACTACAAATGTGATGACTTATGACTTTCATAAATGGTTTGCTTCTTGCCATCTTCCATCCTCTTCCATAAAGGCCATTTTTTTTTGGCATTCACAGCTAAGAAGTCCTGAGGACAGAATCTCCCACCAGAACTGTGCAGCTCTTCCAGAGTGACCATGGGTCTCTAGTCTGCTTCTCTAATTTGTGCGCTCATTGCCTGGGCTGTCGATTTAGATTGACGGCTGTGTCATGGTAGGCTTGCAATTGTACCATACACCTTCCATTTTCAGGTGATGGATTGAACAGTGCTTTGTGAGATGTTCATAGCTTGGGATATTCTTTTTAAAAACTAACCCTGCTTTACACTTCTCTACAACTTTATCCCTGGTGTGTTCACTGATGTTCTCTAACAAACCTCTGAGGCTTTCACAAAAAAAATCCACATAGGTGGACTATTTACTAATGTTGTGAAGGCAATTGGTCACACTGGATTTCATATAGGGTGTCAGAGGACAGGGGCTGAATGGCACAGTTTTCAGATTTTAATTGGTTAAAAACTATGTATCTTTTTCTTGTCACTCACAAATACTTGCTATGTTGTATTTGTCTATCATATAAAATCCCAATAAAATACTTTTTCAAGACTCTGTATGGTATTGCTTAAATAATCATTTGTAGAACCTTTACAGGCGTGTGGATTCCAGGTATAAGCAATGTAGTGTACTTTCAAAGGTACAGTGTGGTCTTTAAGGCCCAACTGTGTACTTTAAATAACCTTTAAAGGAACATTGTGTTGACTTTCTGTTACATAACTGAACTATTTTAAGTATAAGAGTAAAATAGAAAGCCTAAAATAGAGACAAGGTGTACGTGTAGGGAGTAACTTAAAAAGCATGATTTACACAGAATGTGGAACAATGTTTTTCAGTGACATGGTTTGTACAGTAAAAAGTACTAATTTGTCTTTAGTTTATGTTAAAGTTTTAGGTAAATATAGTATCAATACTACAGATTGTATATGACAAGTGTTTAGGTTTGGGCTGTTTACTATTCATTTATTTTGCTATTCACTTTTTGAATTGCTCACCACTTCTACAAAGTCTAACAAGAAATTAGTATTTCAGTATTCCTTCTCATTTAGAACCTTTAGAACATCTTTTAAAATGTGAAACATTAAGTGTCCATTTGCAGACAGTGTCGATACAACAAAAGCCCTCCAGGTCAAAAAAGAGCTTGAATGTCATTTAAATATACAGTGTAATTGTACAATGTAGTTTATAGTATATGTTTATTTTTAATCCACATAGAAAATGCATTTTCTGGCAGAAAAAAGTATTTTGTCTCTTTTTTGTTGCTGTAAAACTGTACCAGGATCATATTAATATTGCTGGTCTGTCTTTTAAACTCTCCAGTGGACATCCAATGTTTAGGACATTGCCCAGTTTCTATACATTGTAGGCAGCCTTTCAGAAGTAGAATATATTCAATAAATGATACTGAACTGATGAATCATATTCTTATAAGGCCCATATGTAAGTATTTTCTATAAATTTTGTTAAAGCACTGTAGTGACACTGACATTGTAGTGGTGTGTGGAACTGCAGTGTTTGATCCATTCATATCACCTGTAATGATGTAAGCTCAAGCACACATTACCACCACGTAGGTCACACACGTAGGTCACACACGTACCTGTTCACACACGTACCTGTTCACACACGTACCTGTTCACACACGTACCTGTTCACACACGTACCTGTTCACACCTGTGTGTTGTCCACATCCACTCAGGGGGGCAAAAGAGTAAAGAGACTGAACTCTGAGTTTTTACTTACCTGGGTGAGTCCACCTCTGGTATTAGGAGAGGGGAGATTGGACTTGAGAAGAGCTATAAATGAAGTGTGAATACTTACAGTCCTTGTTTGATAAAACAAGGCATGACATGATGAATCTGTTTGGTGAATGGTACTTATTAATGATGAGTATTGAATGTGATTATTCAATTATTTTATATTGAATTAAGTACATTACCTGTGCTAATATTGGTAGAACCCAGGGGGAGGGGCTACCTGTATATAAACCTGCTGTACCGTAGAGTAAAGGGGGAGTGAGTGGAGACATTGAGATGGTGGGTAGCGTTTGGAAAGGACTTTTTTTTTTTTTTTTTGGTGACTGCCGGGAAGTTAGCCGGGAAGTTAGCCGGGAAGTTAGCCGGGAAGTTAGCCGGGAAGTTAGCATTATTTTCTTTTCTTTATGTTTGTGCGTGGTTGTATATATGTAAACAGCCATTCTTCTTAATAAACTGGTGGCCTACCAAACATTTCCTTCTGCCTGCTCCATTTGTTGGGGCCTCTGACTACTCGCCCAACACTACCCATGAAGTGGGCTTCAACTCCTATGGTTAAAGTACCTTACTTCATCACATCGCCCAATAACACCACCACTATGTCAGTGTCACGGCAGTGCTGGGAAAGCTAACAATGTATTCAGAGAAACAAATGGACAGCAGTTTAACTATAGAGCTACAAAGTGTTCCTGTGTGGCAAGTGAAGTGAAGCTGATACAATTTAACAATAAGCGTAGAGACAATTAAGTGGTCATAATGTTGTGGTTGATTGTAAACCAGTGAAACAAATGTAACTTGAAATTTATTTGAACTATATTGCCAAAGGTTTTTAGACACCTCCTCATCCAATTCTTCCAAAATCAATTAAAAATACAAATACAGATTTTTTTATTATTATTGTCTCTACTCTTCTGAGAAGATTTTCATCTTTGGAACATTACTATGAAGATTTGTTTGCATTCATCCACATAGAGCCCAGTTCTTTAAATCCAGTTTCCAGTCTTGGATGTTGCTCTCCCTGGAAGTTAAGGGAAAGGTTAATGTAATTGATTTGCCTTTCACCATACAGGTTCCAAGGATTACAAAGTTGAGGACTGGAAACTGGATTCAAGGACCAGATTTGCAAATCTCTGACACAGAGCATCAGTGAGCCCAAGGCTAGAAGGGCTTTATATTCCTCTAACTGATGCTTGGCTTTGGGCATGGTGTTTTTAAGCTCTAGAAGCTCTCATTCCAATGACATTGCTTTTCCTTATTCAGGGTTTGTGTCTCAGCACAGAGTGCATTTTGAACGAGGTGCAATAAAGGGATGCAAAGTTTTTGGAATGTAAACCCACAAAACCATGAAGTGGAACCCCATATGTGGCACCTTTTAAGAGTGTCGGCTATATCAAACTAAATCCGTCTCGTTTCTCCTCTCTTTTGTTGCAGACGATGGAAAGCTCTCTTTTGAGGAGTTCAAAGCCTACTTTGCCGATGGGATTCTCACAACCGAAGAGCTCCAAGAGCTGTTCTACTCCATTGACGGCCGACAGGCAAAGTATGTACCTTCCTGCATTGATTTTACATCTCAATGCTGTCTACATAAGCTTGGGCGCCTGTGTTTTTTGGGGGGCACCTGTCTGGTTCCACTTAATTGCAATGCACAGCTTGACGTGCTGCACAGCTTGCCTTTGGACGCATTTGCAATAAATAAATAAATAAATAAAGAGTTGAAAGTGAACATGGAAAAAGATCAAGGCAGTGGCGGAGATGAGATGTGTGATTCAAGGAAGAGAAATTTCTATAGCTGGAGGCCTTGGTTTCGACAGAATAAATGAACGACTCCGATTTCAGCTTCACAAAAGCACTGCTCTGCAGGACCGTATCTGGGTACGGGATTGATTTGGATTTCGAAATTTTCCCTCCGCATCTCAAAACACTTCACAAGCTCTTTCTAAAAGGGAGCACAATCTGCAATCAGCTACGCTGATCTCTTAGTAATTACAATATTCAAAAGCCTACAGTAAATTACAGTTTCATGGTGCTGGAATAGAGACCTGTTCCATGCACAGCATGCTTCTCGGTCTCTCTACAACAGCAGCCCAACTCCCCTATGCTCATTAAAACATTAATCCAACCAATTGATGCGCAAAGGCTGGTGCATTATTCAAGCTGGTTAATGTCCCCTGCAACAGACTTTAGAGCCAGACCTCTATTCTTCCTTACCTCCTGAAATACAAAGGTTACATATCACTACCTTTACAGCATGGGGCGACTATGAATATGAATGTTTTAACCAATTTTGGGCTTCATTCACCAATATCTTCCTAAGAACTTTCATTCTTGAGAAAAGACCTGACAAAAAGTCTATATCAGATTCAGGATTTTTTTTAAACCTCAGAACTGTTCACAGCTCTGGTGAATGTCAGAACCTTGTGAAAATGTTGTGAGTGGGTTGTAAAAGAAATTTCTTCTTAAGAACATTTGGTGAATCATTCATTTTAAGGAGCTTATAATTCCAAAAATAGCTACGGTGGCATTCAAAACTTTGGCCACCCCATTTAAAATGTATGTGAATTATTAATTTAGCAGAATTTAGAGGTCAGGTCTCCAAATGGCATAAAGTTAAAGATGAATCATTGATTCTTTTTAACAACATTAGTGTATTTGTTTGTACTATCTTAGAGTGAAAAAGGAAATGGAACAGCATGCAAAAACTTTGGGAACCTCAAGAGATTTGAGCTCTTATATAACTCTTTCCAAGGTTTCAGCCTTAATTAGCTTGTTAGGACTATGCTTTCCTCACAAACATTATTAGGCAAAGCCAGTGATGTGGATTTCAAAGATTTTTAATACCCCTGACTCCTCAAACCTTGTGTTAAGCAGCTTCCTAGCAAATGTCCAGAAAGCAGGAGAAGGCTAAACAAAGCATTTCAAGGAGCCATTTTCTCCATTTATAATGTAATTAAAAATGTACATTCACAGAAATAATGGAGGTAAGTTAAGGTCTGAAAGAAAACTACTCGTTTAATTACTCCAAAGATGACTTTCAATGAATTTTTTGCAGACTCAGACAGTTACAAACAACTGTTTTGATAGTGAGATAATGTATTAATTACTGAAACAAATATTTGATCATTCAGATGATGAACTATGAAGCTATAAATTTTAATGATCATGAACAATGAAGACCATAACCATTCGGAAATATACTGTTTTAAAGAATGATCCTGTAGTATTAAAGATAAATAAAATGCCACTTTCAAAATTTAAATGTAACACAACTAAACCAGTGTTCTAATATTTCATCCACCTATGATCTATTGCCAATGCCACTGGCTGCAACACAGTCTTAAGGAATGATATCCTCCATGCTTCACAGTTGGCAGGGTGTTCTTTTCATGAAATGCTGTTCCTCTCCAAACATGCCTTTACTGATTGTGGCCAGAGATTTATTTTTACTCAACAGCACTCATTCCCTAAATGTGTCTGGCTCATCTTCTGTTCTGTAGCATCCAAAGTTAAATGGTGCAAAACCTGTTGACACAGCTAAACCTGGCAGTCCTGATTTGCCTTTTTTACCAGCATATGAGCAGTTCTCTGCAAGACTTTTCTTGGTCTCATCTTGACCTCCACAGTTATGAGCTTAACTGACACATTAACTCATTAGATAAAAACCTTTCCTGCATACTCACCACAACAATTAGTGATCAAAGCATGTAGCAAATTAGTCTTACTTATGAATATACCTTATACCAAAATGAGCCAATACATGTTTAGAAAAAAAGGGTGTAGAACCGTATGAAGAACAGATCCAACTGTTATGCATATACTAGTATATTGATGAATTTACACATTAAATTAGACCTAAATATAACAAAATGTGTCATACCTGAATTCATGACTGCATGCACATTTGTGAAGTTCAAACATCCATGACTTCAGCCTCATCTTTGGCACAGAGTAAATTGTGGATAACCCTGTCACTGCACCCTTTCAGGTCCTATATATTATAAATAGAAAATGCTTACAGTCATCCCACAGGAGCCGGTCAGCAACAAACCCCTATCACCTTGGCCAAACAAGGTCACACTGAGGCACCATTTTGCAGTATAAAAGTGTGACAGTGTAACCGTTTGGACACAGCTTGTGTGTTTGTGCTTCAATTGCTTAAATCGTAAACCAGATCCATTTCTGCTTTTAATACAGCCCTCTGAGTCTCATGTCTATTAAAAGTCCATTAATGCCTCCAGACAAGTCTAGGCAATTATTTACCCTAAACTCCAAAGCTCCAGATGGATTTTCTTTCAGCTGTGGTTTGATGTGTCACACGTTAGGGAGTGAGCACATTTTAGATTGCACCAGAGCATGATTTAAACATTGAGTGCATTTGCATTATTAGCTTAGTTAACTCAGTCCCATTTAAATGTACTGTTAAATGAATGAAAGCTGCTTAGATGTCTAACCTAGATAGTTCACCATATCATCAATATTATATCCAAACCATATGTGTGCATTTTTAAGGATTTGTTTATTCATTAAATTTTAAGAATGTTTTTGGGGTTTTTTTACTGTAAAGGTACCATATTGCATATATGTTTTGTTTCAGGCAGTAATGATATATTACATTTTATTACATTAAGTTTCTGCTTAATTTTATTCAGTGGTGTTTTCAGAATAGCTTGGGGGTGGGGATGTAGTTGAAATGGGATGTTTATTTGGTTAACAATTTCCTGCAGTTGAGTTAATGGTCACAGAAGAATCATTGTTATGGTTATAATACATAATATGTACCAGTGCGTCACAAAAATTACAGTATTGTGTAAAACTTTATTGTTCATAATTTCATGTTTTATATTCACTACATGTAAAGGGAAATAATCCAAGCCTTGCTTTGTTTTACTGTTGATTAGTAAATTACTGTTGATTAGTAATTATCCAGTCCAATCTTCAATTTAGAATATTTAATTTCAACTTTGAATAAATTACTAATCATTATCAACATGTAAACAAAAAAGGCTTGAAATATGTCAGTTTAAATGTAAGGAATTTAAAATAAATGACACAATCACAATCACACAATTCACAATCTTGCCTGTCACGATAATTACATTATTGACTTATTGCACAATATATGGATTTGACCTCAGGGATTTTTGCTGACCTCAATATCATTCATTATGCTTTGCCTAGCAAGGGAGGGACATTAAAATGAATGAGCAGGTATGCTGACTTTGTTTAAAATCTGCATTTTTTGATTTTTTATTTATAGGATCCATTTTATATTAAATGTTATATTACTATTCCCATGTTGAAATATGACTAATACTTCATTACAATTCATTACACTCATTTAAAAGGTGCAACTGCATTATTATAATATTATAGTATCATTTCATCAGTGGCAAAAAAATGCTTTGAAAATTATATCATTTATCGCAATTATTTCTGGGACACTACAAAATCCAGACAAAAATACCCCTTTAACCAGTGCTGAGTTTCCAAAACAAAACAAAGGTTGTGAGACAGCTATTAGTCTGTTTTCCGAGTGTTTTCTAAAGAGCTTTGCAAACCAAAATTTACTGAATGAGCACAGATGATATCTATGTTAACTCATTCCATTCAGTCAGATACAAAGTATGCCTTTATTATCACACCTGAACATACCTTTAAAATGAATATTATTGTAACAATTGTGAAATTTGATTGGCTAAGGGATGTTGTTCGCTGTTATAAATACTCAAAAAATGTTACATATACAAGTCTTTTAACTATATCTCTATCAATGACATCTATTCTATATTCTACTTTCACATCTTTAAATTATATAAAAATATTTATATTGACTGGAAAGTTCTTCTTCTTCTTCTTCTTCTTCTTCACATTTAATGCATGAATGTATTTTGGGCACCTCTGGATATACAGTACTGTACAAATGTTTTAGGCACCTAATCACATCAGTCAAACTCCTGTCTCTGATCACAATAAGACAGAGTTTAATGTAGAAACGTCAGACCCTGTTAGGACAGATGCAGGTAAACAGAAATACAGTAAAGAGGAAGAAGAATTTCTCACTCTGAAGAAAGTAGTTGAGATCTTGTGAGCTAGTTTGAAGAACAAAGCATTTTTTTCCTGGATGCCCCCAGCCAGCACCTGGATGTGTTTATTTCCAGTGTATCTGATATAACATCACCAAGCACTGATTTACCAAACCAGGTGTTGGATGAAAACTTTAATACCTTTATACAGTTCATTATAATATCACTATCTTGGGAGGGAATAGTGTAATTTCAATAATGTAATATTCTTACTACACTGAGACATCACTCTGTCCTGAAGATTCTGCCAGCACTGTCAGAAGCCAACACAATCTCCTCAGCAATAATGGCTCCTTTTCTATTAACTAAATCACCTCAAATTCAATTACCTTTTTTTTCTGTCTTTCATTTTCTCCCTTCATATTCCTTTTCAGCAACCTTGATACAGACAAGCTATCAGGTAGGTGTGGATAATTCCCTTCTGTTTACCTTGTGATCTGCTCATGTAATAGATAAGGTTTTTCCATAATGTGTTATAAATCAAATATTAAGGTGATGTTGCATGAAACATTGTGAAGATAATTACTTTATAAATAAAAAACACACATTTCTGATGATAATGAGAAGAGGTGGAATATGAACCTGGAAACATCTGAGTAAGGAGTAAGGAATATTCCACAGAGCAGCTATTGAATCAGTTTTAAGATATGGCATTACAAGCTGGTTTGGTAATTTAACAGTTAAATCTAAGACACAATTAAATAGCCTGGTTAAGACAGCTGGGAAAATTATGGGCATTTCTTTCCCTCTTGGCCCGCAAGAGCTGTGGCGGCAGGCTATAATTAGGCAGGTTAGGAATATTGTATCCGATAGTACACATGTGCTCTATCAGGAGTACCAGCTCATGAACTTAGGCAGGAGATACAGGCACAACAGGTTTAAACATTCTTTTGTACCACTGTCAATTAAGATCCAGGATAATAATGATGTCTGACTGTATCATGGTGGTATTGTTGGCTGTGGGGTTGCGAAATAGTATAAAATGTAATGCACTTTAAATCTTTAATGTATGGTAATGATATGGTTTCTGGACACATGATGTTTGGAATGTTTGTCTGTTTTTGTTGTAGTGCAGAATGCCCTCACTCCAATCAAAATTTCTCCTCTCGGAGACAAATAAAGAAACGATGACTATGACTATGAGGAGGAGAAGGCTATAAGAAGATAGCAGTTTTGTGTTTTCAATTAACTATGTCCTCCATTCATAATGTAATTAAAAAATGACAATTAAAAGGAACAGAGGTCATTTTAGGATCCGGAAGAAAATGTTCCTAGAAAGCTGCTAGGATTGCTAAAGAGCAAATCATAGCTACTTCATTGCAATAACCCTTCAGGAGGATTGATCCGACTCAGTGTGGGTGCACTATTCTACTGTGCAGTGCCACTTGCACAAAAATGACCTCTGCAGTGGGATCATCAGTAGAACACCTTTCTTGTATTCTCACCTCAAAATTCAGCAGGTTTTCAAATCACATTTAATATGTAAATGAGAAGAGATGGAAAATGAAAAAGGAAACCTCCCATTTTATCTTAGATTAAATTGGCTTCACAAATTATGGGGACATGACACCGTATTGACAGGAGAGAAATAGTCATATTTATTTAAGTGCAAACTCCAGTCAATATTCTAGTCCTGGCCACAGTTTACCATCAAAAATGTATGTTTGAGCAAGGCAGATATAGACAGAGAGTTATAGACACACCAAAGTTTATTGGTTTAAAAATAAAAGCTTTTGAAGCTTCTTTACTTCAGGCATAGGGTTATTTTCTCCTTACTTTAAATAATAACTGCACCATCCCTGTGCTTTTCATTACATTCCATGTCCCATCTCTTGGCCTCTCTCTTTTGTTCTCACCTTCTTTCCCTTCCTTTCAGATTACTTTTCTCAGCATCTCGGGGAGTATTTGAATGTTCTCTCAGCTCTCGAGAAGCTCAATGTTGCCATCCTGAAAGCAATGGACAAAACTAAAGAGGTAAGGTAACCAAAGAGGACTCCACAAAAGGTTGTTTTCTTATAGCATAAAATATATCATAATAGCATGAACCAATGCAGGAAGATGCTTTGTGTCAGTGAGGAACATCTTTGAAAGGATTGTTTTCTATAAAACCTGCAGAGCGTAATTCTACTATGATCTCCACATATGGAAACCTCTCTTGCACTGAAGAGAAGGGCCATTTTAAGAAAGGAAGCAATTTTGTGTAGATTTAAGCCCACCTCATTGCCTGAATTAGCATACTAAAGTGCACGTGCACTGCCGTGAGCTGGGATTCATTGTGAAGAAGCAGAACATTGCTCTGGGTGGAGTTGTGTTGGTGCATCTGTAATGCTTCATCAGCAGGTTGGGACAGGCCTTTGGGGGGAAAACTGCTTGTGTGCATGACTGGAATTTTAGAAATTCTTTCGTTGAGTGAATTTGTTGTTAGCTTAGACAAGGACCATGTCAAACAGCATGTCTAAAGAGGCAAGCCGAATGTAAAGTGGAATTGAGGTTAGGGTGTACTAAAATATTTACTAGTGCTGTGGAATTTGCTTGTTGGGAACTTGCTGTAAGAAATAAGTATTATTGAAAATCTGTGCTAACATTCAGGCTAAAGATTGGAAGTTACACACATACATGAATGTCTGGGCAATGTTCAAAAGCTCTCAGTTATTTGACCTATTTTTCTGGGGAAGAATAAGTGTAGAGCATACATCTTTAATTAAAAATGAGAATTTTGGTGTATAAGTTTTAATTTTTCAAGTCATAACATATATACAGGTTCACAAAATATACATATATACAAACATTTGGTTCAATGTACCTTATCAAGTTGTATCTGGTTCAGATGGTTTTGGTACCATCACTAAGCTTCTGGTAGAATTCTGGGTGTACATACAGTTTAGGTCAGGACTTTGGGAAGGCAATTCCAAAAGCCTAATGTTTGCCTGCTTTATCTATTCCTTGGCCACCTTTGATTTGTGATTATCCTAATGGAACGCCCAACTGTGTCCAAATATTAATTGTCTGCTGATGTTTTTAGGTTAGGCTGAACAATTCTTCCTTCTTTCATTCATTGTTCCATCAATGTGCATTTTACCACTTCCAAAATAACCCCAGAGCATGTTGCTACCACCTCAATGCTTAACAGCTGGCATAGTGTTCTTAAAGGGGAATGTCTCTCTTTACTCCTCCAAATATACCCGTGGTCATTGTTGCTGAGCAGCTCAGTCTTTATCTTGTCTGACCATAAAACTGCAAACTTTAGGTCAAGCTCTAAGAGTGATTCCTGGCTTATATAAATCTATAATCATCCTTCTCAGATCTTCACTCACATTCTTGGACTTGCCCATTGTACTGTGTGGTAGTCAATCCGATGAGAAATGATCTACCTTTCTCTCTACTCATGTATATACTAACCTATTTCTACCCATTTACCCACCCATTCACCCATCCACAAGTCCGTTACTCATTCACTCATTCATATGTTCATTTTATCCATTCATTCATCATCTACTCATTCATCCACCCTTCCTTTCACCCACACACCTTGCATATATCCATTCTCTCACTTTCCCATCCATCCATCCATCCATCCATCCATCCATCCATCCATCTCATTCACCCCACTGAGCCATTCATCCTTCCATTCATCCATTCATTCATATATCCATCTACTTACATGTACATTCATGCATTTGTTTATCCATATATTCATCCATTACCTATCCATCCATCCATCCATCCATCTGTCCATCCATCCATTCATCCATCCACCCATCCATCCATCTGTCCATCCATCCATTCATCCATTGGTTCTTTTATTGCATTTTCAGGTTGGAAAAATGTATTTAATCTTGATTGAAAGTTTGCTGGCAGGTACTAGTCCCTAATACTCAAACTACTCTTTGAATTGCTGGTGTTCAAGCTTAAGACGAATGTCTCAATATCGATCCAGTACTCATCTTCTTTCTTTAATTGTTTTTATTTATTTGAAGATCACAGAAATTTGACCTGTACGTGAATTTTGCCTAAAGTCCTCAAAACTGCTTTGTCACCGGCAGTTATTCAGTTGGTTTGTTACTGCTTACGCTATTAACAGGTGACCCTGGCAGAGACTGATTCACCCACTTACATTAGAATCATGCAGGGGCAGATTTTTGCAGGAAAACAAATTATGCTTATATCCATTTACCCCTGCTGCAGTAGAATGCTTGCACACTGCGTGAATCTGGCGGTGAAACAAGATGGAACAGACACAATTAGCCAGTGAATGCCAGGTAGCTGAGGGAGGGCCTGACAAGAATTAATGAAGGACCAAGACAAAACTCTTTCACAAGCGTAAATGATAACACAATATGCAGACAATATGGGATATGAATTGACGTATTGTAAGGTCATACATATTTTAGAACCTGACATGCTTCTATTTTCACAAACCCTGGAAAGCGCAGCTGCAAGGCATATAAATGATTTACAGTGGTGCAAATGGAAATATGGCCCATATCTGAGACTGAATAGTTCCAGCTGAAGGCATCTCAAACTGACATGCAGGGGAAGTGATCTGTTGTGTATCAGTAGTCAGTTGCTGAAAGACATCTGAGGAGGTTTTGAGACGATTTTTGCACTGCTGGTAGGAAAACTCAGTGCCAGGCTCAGATAAAAGCCTACTGTTTTCTTCTGGGCCCACGCTTTGGTTCCTTACTCTCATAATTGCATAACTTTCATATCAGTTTAATTGTGACTATGGAATAACAAGTCTGCACACAAGGTGGAGTTCTTTGTACTATATTGTATTCAGCTAATGCTCTTTTTATTATAGGTTAATCTGCTTATTATTTTCTCCATTATTTGATTAATGGTGGGTGAGATTTTCTAGTATTAAGCAATACTACACAGTATGATACCGTAAAACATGGTATACTGCTGCAGACCTACCTTGTGCACATAGAAAGATTACTTGGATAATGAGAAGTAGAAAATACATCTAAACCTTATTTTTTGAGGTGTCTGAAAATCTCATTCATTACAAAAATGTGCACAGACTTTGGCTGAGACATGGGCACGGACACTGGCCCAGAACTGGCTAATGTCCCCTGTATAGATAGAGGAGCCAGACTGGGAACAGATGCAGCGGACGACACCGCCGTAAACGTTGTTGGGCAATGGGCAGCTGGCACTAGCAAATTCAGTTAGATACCAATTCTGGAAGCAAACACTGTCACACCATCTGTAAAAACCATCTACAGCAGGATAATCATTCTAAACACACCTCAAAATCCACAATGCACTACCTCAAAAGGCATACATAATGTTTTGCCATTACATTCACATCACACCTAAACTTCAAAAACCTGTGCAGAGTAGAGGTGTAAGAACATATTGATACATTTTACACTTGAATATCACAATTTATTTTCAAACAACAGTACCAATAATTTTTAATTCTCCCTTTAAATGGATATTGGTATATTAGAGGCTGTGATTTCTGGTCTAACTAGCAACATGCCTGTATTCTAGGCTTCATAGCTCAGGTTCACAGTAATCTACAGACATAAAACATATCACTGACTTTTTATCAACTATCAGGGAGTAATTAAGCTCTGAAAATTATAATAATAATAATAACAACAACAACATCAACTATTATTATTATTATTGTTGTTGTTGTTGTTGTTGTTGTTGTTGTTATTGTTTTTATTGTTGTTGTTGTTGTTGTTGTTGTTGGTGGTTTGTTATTAATTAGAAGAAGAAGAAATTTATTTATTTTAAGTTGCTATGTATCAACTTGCTAACAGTTGTCAAATCAGTCCACAGTATCCCTAATCATGACCCCAGTATCATGATATGTATCTTTTCAGTAGATTCTTGCCCATACTCAGCCTTAGTGGATAGACCTCAAAAGAGCAGTGCAGCAAGACACCAAGAATTTCCCAGAACCAGAAGCATTTTGAAAGAAAGAAAAGGAAAATTTGTGAAGAAGGACTGCAAAACTCTTTCATACTTGGCAAAGGGGTTGTTACTAAGTACTGACTACGCAGGGTGCCAAGACCTTTGCTTCACTGCTTGTGTGCACATTCACATCCACTTTCACTCTCTATCACACGTCCATGCTCACAGGAACTGTCAGATGAGACGTTGTGATGTGACAGAAGAGAAGGACAGCACTGAACGGTACTTTTAAGACAGACTGATCAAGAAACGCGTTGGGCCTCATTTGTCATGCTGAGCTTGTGCGACCGTTACATGCTGAAGGACTAAATGAGTCTTCATTATAAGACTTTGTTCAGCAAAGATAGATTCCCAAGAGTACAGGAGGACAAGGTGATCGTTTAATTTATTAGGCAAAGGCCTCTGAGGTGCTTTTCATAGCAGGGTCTCTTGTGTTGAACTTGTCTTGAAGAACTGTACATCTGTATTATATACATCTGTATTATTAAGCACTAATCCCATATGGCTCCAGGGGCACTGCAATATGACATGCATGATTTTCCCTCCCACAAAGCTATTGCACTGGACACAAGCAAGAAATGCTCGCTCGAAATGGTTCCATAGTGGATCAAGGAAAGAAGGTTAAATATTTGCACGCAGAGGGTGAATTGCATTATAATGGCTGTTTACTTGATTGCATTTGCACATAGAAACATGAAACTGTAGTGTAACAATACGATGTTCAGTCAGTTAAACATGATGATCTAGTAAAGTCAAGTGAGGTTTTTTTTGCCTTCATATAACACATTGCACATTCAAGTAACAGCAAATAAGTGTGCCAAAGGGTACCAATGTCTGGTAGAATAGAGTGAAATACATTATGTGAAATGATAGCTACAGGGATGTTGCAGGTTCCACCTCCCTCCCCTTCCAAATAGCCTGCCACTCTCCTGCGATTGCCCACCTCAGACCTCCACCCATTCCCCAACTGTCACCCCTACAGTTAGTCTCACTGCTGACCAGGTGAGAAGTCAACTGAAGAGACTCCTCACAAAAGGCTGATGGGGTCTCCCTCAGGGTGCATAAAGCCTGTGCCACCCAGCTTTGTGGAGTATTTCACCACATCTTCAACATGAGCCTGAGTCCCCAGAGGGTACCTGTGATATGGAAGACATCCTGCATTGACCACAGACCACAGTATGTACACCTGCAGCACTGTGTGTCAGAGTGGTTACCAACACTGGAGCCCACAGGGACCCACTCAGTGTGGACACATATCTAGGAGTACATATAATAAACTGGACTGGGCTAAGGACACCTTTACAGGAAGGGCCAAAATTGCCTCTATTTTCTGAGGTGCCTGAGGTCCTTCAACATCTGCTAGATGATGCTCAGGATATTCTATGAGTCTGTGGTGGTGAGTGCTATCCTCTATGCTGTTGCATGCTGGGGCAGCAGGCTGAGGGTGGCAGATGCCAACAGAGTCAACAAACTGATCCGTAAGGCTGGTGATGCCAGAGTTGAGCTGGACTCTCTGATGGCAGTGTCAGAGAGAAGGATGTTGACTAAACTGCAGGCCATTATGGACAATGACTTGCTCTACCAAACAGTGATGAGACACAGGAGCACTTTCAGTGCAAGACTCATCCCACCAGCATGCACTACAGAGCACCAGAGGAGGTCATTCCTACCTGTGGCCATCATAATGTATAATTCCTCACTTAAATTACTTATCCATGCAATAATTCTGAGGTGCAATAATACTTTTGAAATACAATACTCAGGACATTCATATTTATTTACACAGCCACTACCTTTTCATAAGTATTTTAACATGTATAGATTTCCAAAGTGTTTATTATGCTTATTCTTTAGTAGAATTTGGGTGTGATCATTTTATTATTATTATTATTATTATTATTATTATTATTATTATTATTATTGTTGTTGTTGTTGTTGTTGTTGTTATATATAGATGAGTGCAGCTGTAATAATGGGCAATAATGGGCAATTTCTATCTGATTCTGTATCAATAAATCTGTAGAATAATATAATTTAGCATGGTATAATACCTTGAGCAGTGTAAGTATATTATAGTATGATCCAGTTTAATACACTGTTTAAAAAATCAAGTACAGGGAGATGCAGCCCCTGTAGGGCATGTTTAGGGAATGTAGGTCTATGATGCATCATCATCATCATCTATCGTCTATCATTGATTTTTCAGAGTGCTCACTTCATTGACAAATAACAATGAAACAAAAACACGAATCTTGGTTTGGACCTTAACAGTTTAAGCAGTTGAGACAAGTATTTGTAGTTCCAGAGGAGGCGTCTTAACAATAAGCTTTGCCCTTTAGTTGAATTTAAGGGCGATTTAAAGAAAGACCCCTAAAAATCCACTCGTTTTGATTTGTCTCACTCCAGTTTAGTACACGCTTTACTGGCATAACAATCCCGTTTTTCCAATGTACTGCAAGGTTTAACTAGCAGTTAAACATAGTCAGTAGATTGAACAGTATGTAGGTTTGTTCAGGCTGTCTTTAGACTGCAGGCAGACTGCATGTTCAGACTGTCCACACTGTTATTTGCAAGTGATCATATTGGATTTGGGTGTCTGGACATGACAAACTTATGTGCGTGGTTTGCTTTGGTAACAAGATTGGCATCACTAACTACATCTTTGCTGCCCTTCTTGGACCCCACATGCTGTCACTCTGGATTTGATGTGATTTGGTTGTTGTTTGTCATGTTGCCAGTGATGCAAAAGACACTCTGAAATCCAATTTGAGTAGCCAGATCATCCAGATGCATCTGTACAAATCTAATTGCAATCATATTTCATACCACCTCGAAATGTGGGTTTGATCTGAAATATTTTAATTTAATGAGGGTTTTCTGCTGGATACGATCTAGATATGCCAAATTTGGATTTGGGATAGTCAAAGACAACAAGAAGTAGGCCTATTATTGTGATTAATTTTGTGACTTATCGTACAATATATGGACATGACCTCAATAACTGTTCTTGATCTTGATATTGCTTGTGCTTATTTACTTAAGAATGAGTCCATTAAAGCCACATTCCACAGCTCCAGTATGGGGCATTTTTGCTTTAAACTGAATGAGGGTGGAGAGTTAACATTGAACAAGATGGTGTCAACTTTGTGTAAAACCAGCAACAAAAAAAGAAACAACATAAAAGCTCATCTATAACATAATCATGCCATCCAGTTTTCTAAACTGGGAACAAATTTGGAGAGGGCCCTTCCGAAAAGATGGCTATTATAGATAGTTTTGCTCAAAAATATACTGCCATTAAACAGGGTTGAAAATTCCAATATCAGAATATTTGTAATTATTAAAAGTTTATTGCTCTTCTAAAGAGTGTAACTGCATTATTTTGCTATTATATGATCAATATATCAGTGGCATAAAATGTCATAAAATTAAAAGTATCTAATTTTTCTCAGTGAGAGATAAACTCTATTTACTCTCTGTTTATTGTTTAAAAAAGTACGACAGGCCTCAGGAAAAATATTACATTTCAAGCATGAGTGTGGGAGGCTGATAAGAAGTATTGCTGTAATTGTGAGGAGTTTAACACACGCTGTCCCTCAAGCAGTGATATACTGTGACAAACTCTCTCTCTCTCTCTCTCTCTCTCTCTCTCTCTCTCTCTCTCTCTCTCTCTCTCTCTCTCTTTGTAGGAATACCAGGGCTCGTCTGTGTTGGGGCAGTTCGTGACACGCTTCATGTTGAGGGAGACATCTAGCCAACTGTTGTCTCTTCAGATGTCTCTGCAGTGTGCTATGGAGGCCGTAGAGGAGCAAAGTAGCCCTGCACCGTGAGGAACGCATACACATGCACAAACACACACACACACACACACACACACACACACACACACACGAAAAAACCAAAGCATAGACCTCATCAGGAGGTATTTTCATATAGTATTCTATATGCATTATATTGTATATTCACTTAAAGGTTTGGTATTTATTATAATATATCTATTTTTTTATGTAATTCAGCAAAACATATTCAAAAGTAGATTTAAATACTACGAACAATAAAGGATAGTCAGCATGACTAAAATTATATAATCTATTAGTAATTTGTAAAATTATTTACTAAATATGCAATTAATACCTCATTTCTACCTCAAGATTTGATCAATTGTTTTCAAGCAAAATGTTCTATAACTCTGAAGCTTATATAAAGTAGAAATCTGTGGAGCAGTGGAACTGTGTTCTCTGGAATGATGGTTCTCCATCCAGTATTTTGGTTTGAGCTGGGGATGATGATCCAAAATCCTAACTATCCTCACAGCTTCCCTGGATAGCAGAGACAGTTACTCCAACAAAAGCAGGATAAACTATTTTTAATTCCTTTGATTTCAGGCCTCCCAGTACTTCTCCATATATTCTACATTGTCTAGACCAAACAGAAATACATTAGACACATAATTATGAAGAAGGGCTAGATATATGACATAAGTAAAGACAAAGAGTAGGACAAAGAGTGGAGCTAAGGAGACAGAAACCCAAAACCAAAGTGGAAACACATGCATTTTTAGAGATGTCAGGAAACCAAGAGTCAATAGGGGAACCACAGCAGAGGTTTGACACTGAGAAAGGGGCAGATTTAATAACTGAAAGCAATGTAAACAAGGTTTCCACTTGAAATTAGATCTTCTTAATGGAACGCCGTTGAAGTTCTTAATGAATTTCAGCACAATTTGGTGTCTATCTGTCCTTATACTGTATATACACAAATAAGAAGATACCAAGGCAGTATCTTGGCTAACCAATCTTTCTTGTGCCCACCTTTTTCTAAATATTCTTTACCTGTCTATGCTAATTTTATTTCACTGTTGATACAGTGTTGCTCATCTCGCCTTTTGGCATCTGCTACAGTGTTGCCGAGCAACTGAATACAAGGTGGTGACAGCTGTAATGAAAAATTGGTAATACTTCACTGAAGAGCAGCAATCAGAAGTCTAAGTCACCCTTACAATCCTCTGAAAAATTAGATATTTGGTCTTTATTTGAACAATATTGAGAGAAGGAGGTAATATCCAACTGAAAAAAACCCTAAAATATAATTTGTGACATATAATTAAACACCCCCACATTTATTATAACTTAAAAAGTGCAAATTTAGGTGCAGCACATCCACTGCAGATTCTTACAACATGTTGAGGACCCTGCCTTATTAAAACCTCAGATATTTAGCATGGTTTGCTCTTGATCCAAATAGGTCCCTGAGGCCTTCAGGAAAAATGTTGTAGCTGCAGATGAGTCTGGGAATGGGTTTGAAAAGTTCTCAGAACAGTTTTTTATGTACATAAAATAATTTACAAGTGAAAAAAAAACAAAAACAGGAAAAGACCACAACATGTGCAAAGTCTTCAACTATTCTGAAATGTCATCACGGGACCAACAGGTAGTTCTTACCACAGTTAATGTCAAAATACAGCATCTACCATCAGAAAGAGACCAAATAAGATTGGTTTACATGGAGGTGTGAATGTAAAACATTTTAGAGTATTATCAACATTTAAACTCAATAAATAATGATACTAATGTGCTTTTTTCTGTGCAGCATACAGTTAACAATCGTTTATTTACAACACAAATAGAAGAGGTGAAAGAATGCACCCCTTGGGTGATCCAGTGGAAGAGAATAGAACATCTGATAAAACACCATCTGATCTTCACATTGTGATCTTCCACTGAAAAAATCCATCAGCCATTTTTACTTTATTTTACTTTAAACTTTATTGTATTATATTTATTTGTGGCCCTTACTGTCAAAAATAGAAGGGTTGAGTTGGTCATAAATGTGCAAGCTATTTTTTAAGTACTAGTTTAAGTAAAAGTATTTAATTTTAAGTACTAGTTCTCTCTTTATTTCTTTCTTTATTCTTTTTCTTTCTTGCTTTTCTTTCTTCTCTTCGTATTCGTTAGGGCTGAGGTGAAGATACCAGACCATCTGTCTACACAGAAAAATAACAGGAGGTGTGGACGCAGAGTGCAGAAAAACATGTGCCTGTCTCCCACAGACCCGTACTCTGGAATCCTTACTACAGGTAACAGTAGTTTGAGATGTATCTCAAAAATGCAATTCAATGTTAGGTTTCTTTAAAATGTGAAATTTAATTTTAATTAAACAGTTTAATTTCAGAACTTTGGTATTTTAGTAAAACTCTGGTCCAAATTATTCCAGAAAAATACACTGAAAACGCAGTGTGACTAAAAGAACCATATATTAACCAATTGAAAAAAATAAGACAAAGAATGTAGACAGTAAAAACAATGTATTTATGCAATAACCTGAAGATTTTATTTTTAGAACATCAAATTGAAGGTTATAATTCACTGCAACATTCCAGAATCAATGCACTGATGCTTTTTACACCCCACTTTAAACAGACACACAGTCTTCACTGTGAATATGAAAGGTCCTAGATAATATCTCATGCCTTCTGTAAAAAAAATGTCCACAATTTTAATTAGTGCTGTATTACTGTTTATACTCTAGCAGAGGCTGGAATCTCATCTGCTGATGTGTTTCTGCAGAGATGCCTTTGCTTGTCGTTTTGGCCTGGCAGTCATTATCGGTGCTGCAATTACTGTCAAAGCAGTGTTAGTTTTGTGTTATAAGCCCTGCCATGGTGTCACTTTGACACCATAAAATTAGCTTGAGTGGTGGAGCTTGTCCTTGAAAGCTGAGGGTCAGGGTCAGGGGCTTGTGGTTATGGTCGGGCACGTATCTCAAGAGCTGTGGTCTTGATTACATTTGTTATGCACACACACTTTATATTCACACTTGTGATGTTTTTAAATGCTAAAGTGTAATTAATCCCAATATAAAACACCTGCACAACATGTTCATGTTGATACACTACATATGAAGTAATTCCAGACATCAGGCAGTAATTAGTTGAGATGTTTGTCATTTTCAAAATACTGGTAAACTTTCAAAATGAGCTGTTTTTACACATCATTTAAGATTAGCATTTAAAAACTCACTTGTTCAGACTACTCAAACACTCCACTACCCCAGAGGAAGAAACACACAGCTAATAACACCACACTGTGTGAGTGTGTGGCTATTTTAGGAGAGATCTGTTACAGGACCAGATCAGATTCACTCTGTTTTTTCCCCTGGTCTTCCAGTATTTCCTGATAATAGCAGCTAAAGAACATTATCTATCAATACCAAACTCTAAAAATATCCTCTACAAAAGGGCCATAAATTGTTACATAAATCTGTTCAATGTTGTGATGAAACTATAAGATGATTGTTATTTCATATACACAGTATTAAATTTGGATATAATAGGGTTCATTACAGTTTAAAACAAATGGAAAGATTCATTTAGGTAGTTCTTCATTAATAATTAACAGACTTTTAAATTTTTAACAGACTAATAAAAAGGTCAGTTTATTCTTGTTGTGGTTAGAGTCAGAACCAGTTGTTAGATTTTGCTGAGAACTCAATTCTAGGGTTATAGTGATTATTTTTAAGGAAAAAAATCAAGGCGATGCTGATAAATATTGAGCTGAATATAATTTAATGACAACTATCTGCAAATGTCTACAGAAGACAACTTAAAAAATTGTTCTGATGTAAAAGGTGCCATATGATGCATTTATTTAGTATTGTAAGTTATTTTTTGATGTGTTACTGTAAGTTAGTCTTTGAAGTATATGACTTTGTTGGGGTGAAAAATGCTCAGACGAAGTTTTACAAGCCTATGTACCACCCTGTTGTCTCAGAATAAAACACTGAGAACTCCCTTTAACAGTGTCCGCATGGAAGAAGAGGATGAGCTCTTCTCTAACTGGTTGATTTATGTCCCCAAAATGGCTCACGGAAGCCACATACCATGGCATAGCTTAGAATAAGAATAGAATAAATATAAATAGAATAATTACTCTAGAAAAAGAAAATATTGATTCATTTTTGTGAAGTTTTACTGGACAGTGTTGCTATCCTCTCAGTGTCCTCTTAGTTCGGTTAGCTGGTTGAAAAGATTTTAACACAGCCATTCCTCCACTTTAGCTTCCTCACTGGCCAAGTTTATCCTTTTATGGACACCGGTGTAGGAAAAGCTGTAGTCACAAGGTCTGCTTTGACAACAGGGCTTTTGCTGGTGGGCTGGGTGTAGGTATATGTATGCATGGGATGAAAATATGATGAGACAAGTGTGTTATATAACAGTGTGGAGATTTTTATAGCTCTGTTTTGAATGTGCTAGATTTGCATCAGTGTTTGAGGTTCATGATTTGTCACTTTCATATACACATCTTACGTTATTCAACTTTTCCAAGATAAATATTGTTTTTCACTCCAGGGAAAATTTAAAGCTGTATAGAAAATTAAACTGGAACATTCGCTGATGCTTAATCAGCTATTGTGAGGTTAATAAACAGCAGAGGAAGGAGCTCTCCTTCCCTCCCACTGAGAGCACTATAGCAATTTCTGAGTAGACCAGCATGAGCCAAGGGTTTGGGCACACTGCAAAAAAATGAATACATCTTCAGTGTAGGCAGTATATGTAATCTTAATCTTATTATGCCTACTGTAAGATTAATGAAATTTATATTAATATTTAAGGCACAATTTAAGTGATCTTATCTAGTTAAATTATCTCATTACACTAACAGATAATATCACATATTTCTAGTAATGTTGCTTGATGGAATTCAACGAGCTGCCATTGCAATTAGATCTTTTTCATTCATTAGTTAATGTAAGTAAAATCATCTAGATATAGATTGAAATTTGTTTGATATTCCTATGGTAATTTAATTATGGGTAATAAAATATTTTGTGTTGACTACGGTTAAAATGAGTTACTTACTATTATCCTCCAGGTGTTAGTGTGGATACAGATGATCACTGGTCTTCTCAGATCAACAGACTGCAGCAGCTCATTGATAAATTGGAGTGCCAGGTGAGAACCTGTTGACTTTCTATCCATCCATTCATCCATCCTTTGATCTATACATACTATAACCCATTTGTTTCTACATCTGTCTATTCATATGACTGTTCACCCAACTAACCCTCAGAAAGTTAGGACACCACACCCTATTATTAACTTTCAGGGAGAACCTGATTTTATTTAGCAGACAGTGGAAATGCTGGTCCAATTGAGGTCTTTCAAAACCCTTTCCCAGACACATCTGCATCTAGGGATGCATCATATAAAGATTGTATGTTGGTCCTGGTATAATGAAAATTATTTAGTAATTAGGCCAATTCATGGGACCAATCTATTCAGCCTCAAAATCTGATGCCACACTGTACGGGCAGCTACATTCTGGTATTCTTGTGATTTATATGGGGTGGAAAAGCCTAGAGTTAGATTTGCAACACTACAAAGGGAGAGTTGGCACTCAAAGAATACTACCAGGTGGCCAAGATAAAGTACTTGGTACACTGGTGTCATACCTAATATATTAGTCAAGTGGAAAAACATTAAAATTTACACAATATCAGTTCCACCACAAGCCATGATAGCAGACATGAATCGATTCAGACATTAATACACTCATTTTTCATGCCCTTAAAATTTGGTTTAGCTTAGTTAAACAGTTCAAATTACAGAATCATATTAAGCAGCTAAGATGGTTTGCATATGATCATGCAATTCCAACTAATTCCTAATTCAGTTAATATTAGCCTGTCACAAGAGGACTGGGAGAACATTTGGAAAAGTAAACTTATAACTACATGTTCAAGAATGTGGTGTGAATTTTGTTGTAAAAACATGACCCGTGTCTTCATTACCCAAAAATTCAATTCAGTGTAGTTGGAGGCTATGTGGCTGCTCTCAGCTTGGATGGTTTCATGTTTTTTGGGGTCTGTATCAAAATTCAGTGTTACTGAGATGAAATATAATTTTTTTAACAAAATCTTAAATGTGGTTTATTGGTGCTTTCTATGAGGGAATTTGCCACATTTGGTTGGAGCAGGTACTTAATGCAAGTCTGTTTAGCAGCCAGTAAGAAAGCAATTACCTGGAATTTGCTGCAGAAAGACCCACCAACTATAGATCAGTGGAAGGCCCTTATTAATGAGATACATGAGATGACCATTATTCTTAGAATACACAAAGTTAAGATGTAAAGAAATTAGGAAAATGGTTACATTTTATTGATACTTGATTGAAAGTATTGGTTTAGAGTCCCAAGAGATCCGGCAGCAGCCCTAATCTCTCTCTCCTGACTTTAGCATGATGCCCTCATGATCCTCCCCTTTGATCTGCTGAAGGGTTTTAATTCTCTTTTTCCCATTATCTTCATACTTCACTAAGATAAGTATAATAGACCTTTGGTCTGTTCCTACAACTGCCCCTGGTAGCTTCTTGTTTTTGTTTGTCTTGTTCTGGAAGGGAAGGTATATGTTTGTGCACCCCCTCCTTTTACAGTATATTTTTATTTGATTTTATTGGAAAACTCAAAAAAAAAACATAAATAGGTAGAATGGTATCAGATCAGGTATCAATATATCAAACTTTGTGTATTTGTATTGGAACTGAAAAATTCAGATTGCATCTACAAGATTCTTTCTGAAGGACTCTAAAAGCTCCTTTGATCTGATTCTGGTGATCTCACTCACTTCAACAATTAAGAGCAAACTAAACTAAATAGGACTGGCTCCCTGAAATCCTCTGTAGCCATGTTGTAGTCCACTGCAGCTGGCAGTTTCATGTGTTCAGTTATATCACCTTTATCTTTCAATGTTGTTCAAATGAAGATCAAATGTTCATATGTTCATTTGTTAAAAAAGTACTATTTTTTTCACAAGAGTGTAAGAGTGTAAGAGTCACTTACACCGATTGCTGCTCTTCAGTGCTCTCCAATTTTTCCTTACATTTCATTACATAACCCTATCCATCCATTCATTCATACATTCATCCATCCATCGGTCTGATTCTCCATTTGTCCATCTATTCATCTAATAAAGCACCCACCTATACATTAACCTTTGTCCATTAATCCAAGATCCTTCAACATGCACACAACCATTCAACAAGACAACCGTTAATTCCGTAGCACAGTAGTAAGTGAGAGCAGTTCTAAAGTATGATTACTAAATACTATTTTTTTATTTGCTTCTTCCTTTTTTTCCTGTTCAGAGTCCAAAATTGGAGCCCCTGAAAGAAGACCCTCTGGCCAGCACATATAAATCAGTGAGTGCATCTCCCCCATCTCTGTATTCAAATGTACATCTTACTGATTTTAGATGCTTAGATTTTGTCCGGCTCTGCTGTCTGTGCTGACAAGAAGGGAAAGCTGAGAATGCAGGTTCACATCATCAAATCGATACACTTTGAGGGAGTCTGGCTTTGTTCTTCAGATGTATTTATCTTCTCTCAGCATTCTCTATTACACGTTCACTTCCTCTCTCTATGCTATAACCACTTCTCCCTGCGTCTCTTTCTCTACATGTGCATGCTTTTGTGTGTGTGTGTGTGTGTGTGTGTGTGTGTGTGTGTGTGTGTGTGTGTGTGTGTGTGTGTGTGTGTGTGTGTGTGTACTCTATCTAGAACATTCTGTTAGTGCAGAGGCAGATGGCAGTGACAGAGGACAATCTTGAGGAGTTTCAGAAGACCCTGAAAAGCTATGCTGATTCCACTACTAACCAGGTCGACAACCTCCAGTAAGAATTTAATCACACAAACATTTGCAACTAAAAGTAAGCAAATCCTTCCTAAGTAGCTGGATTTCTGAATTGAATGCTAACAGAATCTAGTCAGATTTTATTACAGAATTAGACAATTACACTCTAACTAAACTAATAACACGAAAACAATGGTATTATTCAATGGATTGTATTATGCATGCTCAACAGCCACAGTGTAGGCTAGATTTTTAGCTACATAAGCTATATACAGCACCACAAACCACATAAGTCAGTCTAAACTTAACTAACTCAATGTTTTGACAGTTCTTACCATTCTAATGCATGGGGTATTGGTCATCGTAAGTATAATAGCCCTACAGCTCCTGTCCAAAACCGAAGAAGCAAACATTCACTACATCATTAGCTATATTTGCCTCATACTAGTTTGTTATATACATGAGCCATGTGCAAAGACCCCACACATACAGTATCTTTCTGGCCTGTTTGTTAAGCGAAAGTAAGGCAAATTGTCACATACTATATGGACAAAAGTATTTAGACACCTACTAATTCCTTGTTTCTTCTGATTTCGAGTGTATTAATAAAGAGTTTATCCTGCGTTTGTTTGGGTAACTGACTCTTCTGTCTAGGGAAGGCTTTCTAGTAGATGTTGGAGCATTGTTGTGAGAAATGGGTTGAATTCATTGAGCATTAGTGAGGTACGATGTTGTATGATCACCAACCCACCTCATCCCCAACTCTCCAACACATCCCAAAAGTTTTGATCAGAGCACCATCATTCCAAAGAACACGGATCCTCTGCCCTACACATCAGTACTGGAGGGCTTTATACCCCTCTAGCCCACACCTGTCATTAGGCATGGTGCAAAATGTTCATGTTCATCTGCTCCATAGAGTCTATGTACATTCTACTGGCAGTACTTCTCTACATGGACCAAACAAGCTTTGTGTGGGCAAATGCACCTCTGTGTCAGCAGTTGGTGTGACTTAAAGTAGCTCAATACATTCATTAGTAGAGTTGTCCACAAACATCTGGACATATAGTCTGTTCTTTTTATAAGGCTTTATCAACCTCCACACCATCACTGCCACACTGAAAGTCATTAACACTGAAACTATTTAAAATTCAAGCAGACACTGCCGACACATTCCCCGTGGAAATGTAGTTATAACTGATGATTGGTTTATCTAATGGTTTTTTTCCCCTGAGAGAAATGCAGAAATAGTGCATCACTAAGCGGGAAATAAACGCTTGAAACAAATGAAACCAAATTGTCCGTCACAACAGGGAAAAATAAGAAAAAAATGGAAGAATGGAAAAAACTGCTGTTCTGGTGTTTGGTGCAGCCACTCAACACTGATTAGAAACTCCTCACTACCCTCCCTCCTACCCCTCTTTTCTAACAGTGTGTCCATCCAGAAGCTGCCTGAAAAGAGCTGCTACATAATATATGAGTTCTGGCAAGATCGCATCTCCTGGATGAGGTATGTGCCTGATATACTGAATCTAAAAGCTTCACTCTCATTCGCCCTCTGTTTTTAACTGTAATATCTGATGACATTCCAAATTGTTTTGAAGAATATTTGTGCACTTTAGTTTGAGGTAATTACTGCCTAATACACAAGATATCCTTGTGTTTGGGACGTGAGGCTTCTGTAGGCTTCTGTATCTGTCTTTACATTAGAGCTCTGAGCCATTTATTTCACATTTAGGATGCTTTCACACCTACTGTACCTTGTTTGGGACTTTTCAGATTGGTCAGAACCAAGAGACTTGAAAATCTGGATTAAGGACCAATATTTGGTCTGACCAAAAGATATCATCTCAGTCTAGAGCACTCTGAAGCATGGTTGGCATCATTGGCAATGTGAAAACTTTTCGACATGGTTTGCATTTTCATACCAGTTACAGGGACAGGATACAGTCACCCCTTAAACAGTAGAAAAAATAAATTAAAAAGTTGAAAACAGCCTGGAAAACTGTCAAGTTCTGAAGTTGAAGTTGGACATTATCCTGTCATTTTTAATTGAACCAAATCAATATGTTCATTATTTTATTCTCAGAAAGGTGACCTGCTGAATTGACAACATGCCAACATTTGTCACACATCGCTCTACAAACCAGTCACTGAGTGCATATATATATATATATATATATATATATATATATATATATATACAGGAATATGATTTTAAGCCCAATTTGGCCATAGAACAAATGAATTTTGGCGAGAACAGATGATGATCGACTTCTGATCAATTGCTCAAATAATCTGCATTTGAACAGTTGGATGATCAGATGGATTTCTGGATTTCTGTCATGTCCAACATTTTGGTCATTACCTTGCAAGTTAAGCTGTCTCACAAGCCATCCTGACACCCTGACGAGTTTTCTCAAAACTCATTCCCCACCAAAACTAAAATAAGGAGGAAAGGTTGCATTATGTGGGCAAGGCTAGTGGAGTTTTGCCAACATCATGTATGCCTGTACAATCTTTCATGAACCTCCTACCATGACAGACAGACATGTGAAAATCATTGGCCAGACATAGTTTGTTTAGTTGTGTGGTTTGTAGCTAGCACTGAACAAAGCATTTAACACTGTGTTAAAATACAATGCATTTCTCTCTGTCAGTACATGTATACCCTTTTAATATTTAATATATATTTAATAAATATTTTCCCATTATTTGATTACTAAGTGCATGTAAATGCACTCAATTTCAATTATAGGGAGATGCAACCCACATAGGTGATCAGAGAATAGATGATTATATTGTGTCTTTGTTCATTAGTGCACTTTCTAAAGATCATCTTCATGCTGTCAAAAGTCTGCAGAAGATCTGAAAGAAAGCAGGTCAATGTGTGTGTGTGTGTGTGTGTGTGTGTGTGTCTGTGTGTTCCCTTCTGATTTCTTGTACCCTGCCAGATACTGAAATCTTAAGAGACACAGTTTGCTGAAGAGCATATGGTGCATCTCCTAGGAGATACTGCCCTCCCGTTCCCCTCCCTCCATCATAGACCTGTTTTCTTAAACAAGGCCTTGGCTGATAATTAGCTGTGGCAAGTTGTGTTTCTACTGATTACTAAGCCAGTAGTTTTAAAGATGAACTCTGTCTTTCTCTCTATTTCTCTTATAGTTATCTGCAATCTGAGGCCAGTAAGACTTTCCAGCGCTGTATCATAGACATGCTGGAGGATCCTGAAATCATCTCTACTATGCTCATGCCTGGTATGCATGCATGTGTGCAAGCGTGCATGCAAGCGTGCATGCATGTGTGTGTGTGTGTGTGTGTGTGTGTGTGTGTGTGTGTGTGTGTGTGTGTGTGTGTGTGTGTGTGTGTGTGTGCACATTTTGGACTTTTTCTTCCTGTTCATAAAAAAAGCATTTCAGAATTTATTTTCTGGCCTGAGGGAAATAACAAGTGTTTACTTTAAAGCTAAAATCATTATGCATGGAATAAAATATGGAAATGAATGACAGTTCTCTATTTCAGTACATTAATTTTCATTTCCCTCCTTGTGTTGTTTCTCTCTGTCTGTATCTTTAGTTCTTACACTGTAAAAATTAAAATCAGTAAACTCAGAATGCAGTAACTAATTCTTTTTTTCTGCATCTCGGTTTGGTTAACAATACATATCACAGGATTGTAGCCCTGGAAGGTTGGTCTCCAGCAAAGTTTGGTAGCTTTCCTACTCAAACACACCTGATTCATCTAATCTATTCATTACCAAGCAAAGTGGGTGTGGTTAAGCAGGACAACTGCCAAACTTGGCTGGAGATCGGCCCTCCCGGACTAGAGTTGTGCACATACCAAACTGAGTCTTAAACAGGAATAAACCTCTGCCTTACACATTTTGTGGATTCCCTGCTTTAACACGTGCCCTCTGAAAGGGAGTGTTAATGAGTGTTAGGAGTAGGGAAAGCACTAAAATATGCTGAGCAGAGGAGCCTCCAGGACCAAAGTTGGGAAAGACTAGGTTAGAACTGCCCCTATCACACAATGTTCTAGATTAGGAGGCTTTTGACAATAGAGCACTGAGGTCTTGCTAGGATTTGAAATTATGGAATCATCACACTTGATGAGCAGCTGTTAGACCATAGGGCCACTCTACAATTGTGAATCTTTAATACATAAAAACAGTTCTGAGGAAATTTTCTTTCCTCTTCTGACACAGAAATGTGGACTGTCTAACTGACTATCAAGAGACAGGAGATAATCCCATTAACACCTCATTCTGAGAATAGAAAGGCCCTCCATATGATGCATTTGTAATCTGCAGATGAGAATTACCATCTTACACAATATTTAATCAATTTCAGCTGCAGCTCATTTACTAATGTTAAAAATGAAGGTGCTACAAATGGCTCACTGAGCAGTACTGTAGAACCCAGATCTACAGTATACTTTTCATACTATATTATCTCTTGCTCTCTTTCTTCTCACTATCATTTGTTTTTTGTTTTAGTCTCTCTCTCTCTATCTGTCTCATTTTGTGTCTCTTTCTATTTTTCTCTGTCTCTCTCTGTTCCTCTTCCTTTTTCTATATCTTATCTCTTTCTCTCTCCTGTTCTCTTTCTCAGTTCTAAACAAACACAAATATAGGAAAGCAATAATAAGCAGTTTTAATAACTACAATTATAATGACTGTAATACATTGTAATCTCTCTCTCTCTCTCTCTCTCTCTCTCTCTCTCTCTCTCTCTCTCTCTCTCTCTCTCTCAGCATCTTGGTGGATCATGACAAACAATTAACTCCAGAAAAAAAAGCAGTGTTCTGCCTCCACTCCCTCCCCAAAAAGACCCACAATCTGAAAGTGATCCTGCGTGTGTTTGCGTCAACCCAAGCTTGAGAACAGCATACTAATCTCCTCCTCACGTGACTGTACCTCATGGCTTAATTTTTTGTGTTCTTTCAACATTCCATCTCTACAAGAAAAAGAAAAATTAAAAAGAAAACAGTAGCCAGGAATGGTTCTAATCTCTCTAGCATGTATAGAAAATTAAAAAGACTGTCTTTGCTCTGTGCACAAGCAAGCCAGTAGCGGAGCTTTTGAAGCTAACATGGCTTTGATGTGGCAACATCTCATGGATTAGAAAACTGACTTTCCTTAAAAAAAAAAAGGTAATAAAATTCATAAATGGAAAGAAAGGAATAACACTACTCTCTTCGGCAACTGACTTGGTGTTTACTTCTTGGGGTATAATTTATGAAATAAGAAATATAGCTGTTTAAGATTGCATGCTTGTTAGAACTTTAGTTTCAGACATAGTTGACAAAACCATCCTTCATGCTTGCTTAAGGACACCGTTACTAACGATAAGATCAAACTGTGTGATTCTGTGGATAGAGTAGTCCTTTTGTGGAACTTAGCTGTTCTGCCTTGTGGTTCCTCAGTCGATATGTCAATATTCCCAAGTCCCAACAATTCTGTTTCATTTATGCTATATGTATGCTGATTCACTGGATCAAATTTTTGCTTTTTATTATGGTTTTCAGAACATGGAAATCTGAATATGGTGTGTTAAATTGCTTGACATAAAGAAAAATGCTGAGGTTTATTTATGGATTTATTTATTTGGGGTTTAAATCTAATGTATTTAAGCATATAAGAAGAAATAAAACTACAAATCATTTGTGTACCACCTAGTTCCCATCATTTTCTTTGCTGTGTTGTGAGTACTGATGAAAGAAACTTGCTGAAAGAAAATCTGTGGTCCAAAGACATTAGTGTCCTCTTGAAAAGTTCAGTCAAATATCTTTGCAGTATTCTCTTGCATTATACATGTCAATGGCTGCTGCAAGTAGAGAAGTCAACAGCATCGTACAAGAAGAAGTTAGCTCCTTGCAAGTCTGAATGAAAAAATGAAATGATGAAAAGGCCTAGCTGCACTTGAAAATGACTGAGCACTTTTGTCTGCTTGAAGCACATTTGCCATTGCTCTTCGCAATTAGCAGTCTCATTAGGCCTTTGTAGTTGCACATAAATCCTGCTCTGAGTCTGTAATAGCGAGTTTTCAGGCATAGAAACAACAGTAATTAGGTGTCATACATCTTTAGCTCCATGTCAATAAGTCTAATTGGAGCCCTCAAGAAGCCCCAGCCAGATAATGCACTTCTGTAGTGCAGAAATCCATGACAGTCCAACAAAACAGCCTCCACAGTAAGGTGATCTTCCATGAACAGCACATGTCAGAAGTTTGGACACACCCATAATGGGGGCTCATAAATCACAGTGGAAGTGTCACATCCAGGACATAACACACATGATAAATGGATGTAGCATTTTGCAATATTGGACTTTCAATGATAGTTCTTTGTTCTTCTCCATACATTTTCATTTTTTGTGGGCTTTCTGAATCATCGCAGATGAACATTCAGCACACAGCACATCTAATATTTGAAAAAATGGCCAATGTTGCCCATGATCTAGATACATGGTAGTCATTGAGCTGCTGGCTGAATTCTGGTTGGATATTTGGCCACTTTTCTCAGCAAAATTGAGTTTAATTTAATGTGTTGATTCTCTGGTATTCTCAGGACCCACCTTTTAAGCACAGCCCACATACTTGAGGTGAAGAAGCTTAGTGTTGGCCTGCTTTATTCATTCAACGGTTGTTTAGAAATGGCTTCGAGAATCATTCCTGACTTTTGTTAAATCTAAAATCATTCTTCTCAGATCTGCTCTGAGCTCCTTGGAAATTTTCATGTGTGTTGGTCAATGCAACAAGGGCTGTCAAACAAACCCATTTTAATGTAGGCACAGTGGAGCTCCCAGCTGTTGTCGACCATGATCACCAAGAGGATGTGAAGATGCATTGGCCATGACAGGTCAAAGGGCATTTAGGGACATTAAGCTAGAAAATTCTTACATAATATTAACGTATCTGCATCAAAATAAATCTGATTGGTTAAAAAAGCCAACAGTGTAAATAATATTTTTATTCTCAAAGTATAAAATATTGCTATATTAGGACTATACATTCTGATTAAATGACATCTATATAAGTATATTTTTGATAGTGCATAAACACTTGAATTTTCCATTTAGTTGTGAATGGGGGATTTAAGCCTTTAAGCAGAAAATTGAGTTACATAAAATATAGAAAATATTCAGTCACGTCTAAAACTTTGACTTGAGGTGAGTCTGTCCGTCTGAGACATTTTCTCACAGGGAGTATATTGGGCAGATGTCAGTACCACCTCCCAGAAAGCACTGGGAATTTTAATGTGTCTTGGGATAAGGGTGTCAAAACCATGACAAGGACATTTATATTCAGCAGGTGGGAAATGGTGACTAACACTTGGAGAAAAAACTCGACAAAGAATCTGCCTTAAGTGAGATTATCTGCAGTTAAAAGCTGAGTGACAGGTAAAGCAATGAAGATGATGAAACAGAGCACCGGGATGGAAACCTTACTATAGAAAAATATGTCAATATGTAATTCAATTGAACGTGCCCCAACATATTACAAATGACACATACAGATTGTTATAGCCTATTCATCATTTATTGCAAATCTGCTTCTAAAGTAAAATTTCCCAATTAGCAAATTATTATTTGACAGCAAATTATACAACAAAAAAATGAATATAAGTATTCAACCCCTTTCAGACTGAAGAACCGACTAGTAGAACCACTCATTGCTACAATAAGAAAATGTGTTGCGGTAAGTTTCTACCAGCTTTGTTCACTGTTTTGAAATAATGCTGCATTTGAATAATATACAAATTATCCCACTTTCACTCAAACACCTTATAAAGTTGTAATAAGACGTGGGACGTTAGGATTTTAGATGATGAAATGTGATGTATAATGCATCTTCTTTCATCTTGAGAAAAATGGTGAACTTGGCTGTGAAACTGAACAAAATATACATGATGCTCTTTTATGTGACCCAAGTCATATTTTATTAGTCAACCATCTGCTCAATACAATCTTTTGAAGAACACCATAATGCAGCATAATTTTCATCCATTCTTCTTATATGATTTGCTCCAGATTGCTCAGATTGATTTGATGATGGCAGAGGACCTCAATGATTACATTGTGCTATGGATACACACCTGGACCGACTTAGCCATTGTAGGACATTCCTTTTGTTTTTCAAAGGGGGAATGTGATACTTCTACCTTGTGCTCGACATCATCTCGACATCCTGCAGAAACTTGAATGGTCACTCAAGACTAAAGCAGGAATGTAATTACATAAATGTAACAAGTGGAAATGGAACTACTTCTGGAATTCTGATGTGATTATATGTCTAACTAGTTCTGGAATTCCAAAACGTAATTCAGAAATATAACTATTTGTAATTCCCATATGTAATTACACAACTATATTAAGTTAGAATTACACAAATGCAATTATTTGTGGAATTCTGATATGTGTGGAAATCCAGATACAATATAGCTATTTGGAATTCACACACATGTATAAAATTGGACGTCTTATGTGTAGCTACACAACTGCAACTAGTTCTGAAGTTCCAATATGTAATTACACAATTGTAACTAGTTGTGGAATTCTGATATGTAAAATTCCAAATAGTAATTAAAAAATACAACATATTATGAAATTCTGATATGTAATTACCAAAGCATAATTTGGTGGGAAAGTCTGTATATTAAAGAGTCTGGCTCATCTTCACCCTCATATTCATCACTAACATACTGCACTCCTACTCCTAATCTTCCTCATTGTGCATAATGGATGGCACTAGTAAAAAACAAACAAATTTATTGCAGGTAAATTACATTGAAAAATATATTGGTTGTTTAAAAATGCATATAAACCTGACTGAGTGCAAAAATAGAAACTACTTATATAAAAGTCTAAATGTAATCAGCAGTAATTTTTCTCTTGGAGAAGTAATTGAGTAAAGATATAATTATTTAAGATCAGTCAAGTACAAATATATCAAAATAACACCCAAGTACAGAAACAAAGTACAACCACTTGAGTTTTCCTCCACTGCTGAGCACAGCAGTCTCAGACTCTTCCTCCAAATTCCTGGTGTCTCTCACTGACCCACACTGAGCTGACACTTTTCTAAACTGAGCTAATGAGCCCAACTGTGCACTCTGGTCTTATGAGACTTCTCTTTTGTCTCAGTTCTTTGGAAAGTTTTCGTGCAAGGGAAACCATCAGCCCATTTGCCAGTTCCAAACTTTTAAATGTTCTAAAAGTTTTAGCTGAACATCTATTCAGCACAGCAGCATTCTGGGAAAACACTGTGGCTAGAATAAAATAAGTGTCAGGTAGAGGCCTACAGCTGAAAATGAAAAAGAAAAATAAATGTTTAAGGCTGCATGCTTCTTAGAAAATTTGTTTCAGACATGGCTGACTTAAGGCCGTCCTCCATGCATGCTCAAGGACATTATTTTTAGAAAGAGACTGGATTGTATAATTCTGTAGATATTTACTCTTTATGTACACCTGTCTCATTCCCTGTGGTGAATATGTGAACTTCCTAAAGTAATGTTTATCTGAATCTCTTTAAGCCAAAGCAAATCACCAGATCACTGCAATGAAACTTACCAGATCTTCATTGAAATATTCATTTCATGTAGGTAATGACTAACTTTAACACCCAAAAATGTGCAGTTTCTCAACAATGTGTTTGTCTCGTGTGTTTGTTTGACCCATAAACAATATTGAGCCAATGATGGTCAGTTTCTAATGAGTAGACCATTATTGTTCTATTGTAGGGTAACATTTTCACTACAAAGCTGATTTTTGATTTACAGCATGGAACAACTTAACGTGGTCAAATTGATCTATATTCAGAAGAAGTGCAAAACTGGTTGTTTGGTTGTTTTCCTCACCTCTGTCACACTGACACTTTTAAAAATGTACTGAAGTTACAGCATCAAATCAGCCATTAGGGTTGTACTTTGTGTGCTTCTGACGCCGGTCCCAAACCCAGATAAATGGTGAGGGTTGCGTCAGGAATGGCATCTGGCCTAAAACCTGTGCCAAAACTACAATGTGGATCACGAATATGACTGCCATACCAGATCAGTCAAGGCCAGGATTAACAACGACCGCCTCCGGTGCTGTTGACCAGCAGGATGCCAGTGGAAATTGGACTACTGTAGGTCGAAGATGTAGTGAAGATGGACATGGAGATGGTTGGTGTAACAGTAGAGGAGGCAGGGGATAGGGCAAGATGGAGACAGATGATCCGCTGTGGCAACCCCTAAAGGGAGCAGCCAAAAGAAGAAGAAGAAGAAGAAGAAGAAGAAGACTGAAGAAGAAGAAGAAGAAGAAGACTGAAGAAGAAGAAGAAGAAGAAGAAGAAGAAGAAGACTGAAGAAGAAGACTGAAGAAGAAGAAGAAGAAGAAGAACACTGAAGAAGAAGAAGAAGAAGAAGAAGAAGAAGAAGACTGAAGAAGAAGAAGAAGAAGTAGAAGAAGAAGAAGAAGAAGAAGAAGAAGACTGAAGAAGAAGAAGAAGAAGACTGAAGAAGAAGAAGAAGAAGAAGAAGACTGAAGTTTCAGCATCATAATATTTTATGATTTGACTTGAGATTTGCTTGACTTACAGCAGCGACTCGATTTAACTTGGGACTTCCTTATGACTTGCACATGTGTGACTTACTCCCACCTCCCACGCTTAAGGCTTAACTCAGTATGTATTATTGAGCAAAATGAGATGCAGAAGCAAAACTCTGTTAACTGAAGCAGTAGCAATAATCAGTTACTTCGTAATCTTATGTTGGTCTGACTGCTGCTGTCAGTGTGTTTTTGAACCCAGACCAGCAGTGAATTTACTAGTATCAGTAGTTGTGGCTCATGAGCAAATTTTGAGTCTCTGACTGCTGTGTTTAGTTCAAATAAGGTCCTAATGTTTGTTTAGACCAAAGAGGTTCCAGGGAATTAAATCAAACCCAATTCTGTCACCTCCTGCAGTCTTTATGTAATGCACATATATTTATGTGTGGGTGTGTGACTAAGTGAGGAGAGATATTAAGGCAGTGAATAGCCTTAGCCTTAGAAAGAGGAGCACTGAGGGTGTATGTTTATATGGATTTATATGTGTTTATAAGTGTCTGTGTATGAGAGAGAGAGAGAGAGAGAGAGAGAGAGAGAGAGAGAGAGAGAGAGAGAGAGAGAGAGAGAGAGTAGAGGTGGGTGCAAGCTTCATCAGGATGCAGGATGAAGGATGCAATTTGCCTCAGATATGTTATAAATTGAAAGTTTGTTTTCTGGTCAGTAAAATTAGAAAATGAAGTGTGTTGTTAGGTGTGTAACAGTTCATGTAATCATACAGAATGGTGAGGAAAGCCACATGTGCAACAAACACTGATAAGATAGTGATCAGATACAGATCAGCCATCTGACCCCAAATCAGTCAGAGATGCACCAAAGTGGCCCCAACCAAAACGGACAAAAATGAATCATTTGGATATATAGTCACATGTCAGTCATGTGTTCCTTTCTCCACATGTCTCCTCCCTTGCTCCACCCCTTAAAAGCTGTGTCTCATTTGTAACCCTGTCCCCTCATTATCATGTCCCAGGTGTGGTCATTGTTGTGTATGTATTTAAGACCCTTTGTCTCAGCTTGTCTTTGTCAATCCTTTTGTTTCCAACATGTGTGAGGTTATGTCAGTTTGTCAGTAAGTCTGTTGCCATGTGTTTCTTTTGTCTAAATTCAGTGTTAGTGTGTCCTGTGTTATAGTTTTTGTTTGTTGATCTTTATTTTATTAAATCCTCAACCCCAACATTTACCTCCGCTTCCCTAGCACCTCAATCCTGACACACACATATATATAATAGAGTATTTTTATTTGCCCTTTGAATAACCAGTTTATACCTTTGTGGGCTATTCTCTGACGCTAATGGCATGTTGCTAACCATTAGCCAATAGCTTAGTTCAATTTGTTTGCTTTGTTGCTTTTGCCCATCCTACCAAACTCTTACGAAATGTGAGGTCCAAACCATGACTTCATAGCATTACACCTTTAAGATTTGCATTCATGAAATTCATCTGTCTTCTCCAAAAAACATGCAACCCTTTTCATTTCTTATTTCTAAAAAGGATGAAGATGAAGCCTGTTTTTTCAACGAGCTGAAAGCAATGAGCTCATTTTACTCATGTAAACAAAGCGGCTCCATTAAAACTGCTTTAAATAGTAGACTAGAGATGTCCATTATAATGGACAAATGAGCAAAGTTATCAAGTTCGTCACTAAATGGCTTCATTGTGTGGTGAGCTGACACTGCCATTTCTCTCTTTGCAGAAACACAGAGGAAATTATTGAAGCAAGAACTCATCTCCACCTCAGTCTCTCTCTCTCTCTCTCTCTCTCTCTCTCTCTCTCTCTCTCTCTCTCTCTCTCAGAACGTTCCCCTGAGCAATGCTCCACACACACACACTCTTTCTGTCTCTCAGTCTCAACAGTATTTCTCTTATTTTCCAAAGCTTCTTATTATACATGTCCGTATCAAATTATTTTGCCTCCTAATCCAGCAACATTTTTTAAAATAACTGGTTTGAAGGATGTTTATAATCCAATTTGACTGACCTCTCTGACCTTTCAGTTCCAAGGGGTCAATTAGTGTGTGTGTGTGTGTGTGTGTGTGTGTGTGTGTGTGTGTGTGTGTGTGTGTGTGTGTGTGTGGTGGCTGTTGCAGCACATGGCTTTGTTTTTGTTTTGATCCCTGTCTCCGCCCTAGCTCCACCTAGTCATTAGTGTTCTCATCAGTAGCCCTGAGCTCTTGTTATCTTCCCTACAAGTGCCTCGTCTGTAGCCTCTTTTTTCAGTGATTGTACGTTGTTGAGAGTTAATTTTCTGTCATATACTCTGCTTGGATTGCTAGTTTGTTTATGTCTGTGTTTTGGATGATTTATTGTTAATAAATTCCCTTATCCTGCACTTACGTCCGCCTCATCCTCTCTTAACATGAAAGTGTGTGTAGTAGTAGTAGTAGAACACACTCTGGACCGATATTGTTTATTGCTTTGTCAACTGCTGATGTGCTCTGATTTGGTTTTATAGCATGTTTACAATAACATTAGCCTCCTCTCTGTTCTGAACACACTGGTGTACAAACTCTGACTACTCTCTCTCTCTCTCTCTCTCTCTCTCTCTCCCACACACACACACACAGGCCGTAACAGATGTTAAAGGCCTATAGCGCTCCCTCCTCCTCCTCTCAGGGTGAGTGAAAACTGTTAATGTGGAAATTATGCATCCCTCCACGACTCACTATCCATTCTGCTCCACTGCTCTAATGTTCTTATTGGTTTGGACATGGACACACACCAACACTCATACTGTGACATGCACACGCGCACACACTCATATATCTTATACCGGCTCATTTATATTCTCTGTCATAGCCACAATGTATGTCTTCTGTGCTAGAAATACATGGTAATGGTGGATGTATAGGTGCATAAGGATAGCGGGGTTACAGTGCTGGGAAACAGCAGGGAAAAGAGAGGTAAGGATAAGTGATTGTTCAGTGCTGAGAAATAGAAACATTCCAAGCATTCCTTATCACTCCATTAGTTGACTGTATTTGGTTCTGTATATCATTACAGCTACTGGGAGCTCATAATGCCATCCATCGAGACTGCTCTTTCAGCTGCATTTCCTCACACAACGTGATACTATTACACAAATGACCATATACCCTAAATTGCAGGATGATGCTTGTGATGTGAGAGATCTGGTTATGATACAATAAAAGAATTACAATAAGATTGAATCAAATCTAACCAAACATCAATCAGTGAAATTAAAACAAGGCATTTTACCCCTGTGTGCATTGGATCATGAGCTGTTCCAAGCCTTCTCCATACTTTCTTCTTCTTCCCATCATTCTGGAACAGATTGATCTTAGTTTCATGTGTCCAAAGAATGGTGTTCCAGATCTGTGCTGGCTTCTTTAGATTTTGGCAAAGTCTAATGATTAATGGTTTACACCTTGTGATGAAACTGCAATATTTGCTGTCATGACATCTTCTCTCAAAGGTAGACTTGGTCACTGATACATCTACTTCCTGGAGATTGTTCATCACTTGGGTGGATGTTGTGAAGGGGTTTGCTATCTTTTATCGTCTTTCTTTTTAGACTACAAACAGACTAACAATGGTCCTTTCCATTGAGAGCTCCTTTGACTGCATTTTGGGGGTTCACAGTTTCCAAATGCAAATGCCACACCTGGAACTCCTGGACTTTATACCTGCTGAATTTATGATGGATTAACGAGGGAATAGGGCATGCAGCCCATGAGCTTTTGAGATAATTGTCCAATTACTTTTAAGGCCTGAAAATAAGGTGGATCTGTAGAAAATTTTTTAATGGGATATTTTTGTTCAACTCCTTGAATTAAGCCTGAAAGTATGCACTTCAATTACATCTCAGTTATTTCATTTCCAATGTGGGGGATGCAGAGCCCAAATCATGTAGATTGTGTGACTGTGCAAATATTTATGGGCCTAACTGTAGACTTTGCATAAACACTCTGAAACTCCTCAGCCTATTTTGGAGTCTTCAGTAGTTCTAGAAAGGCTGCAGGTGTGTAAGGTTAATGGTGCTTTTCCCTTGTATGGTACCTACACTTTTCTACTTGGCTCTCCCCACCTTTTTTGCTTTTTCATTAGGCAAATTTGGTTCCTGATAGCTGCGTAGCTCAAGCGAGCTGAGTAGAGACAAAAATGTGAGAGAGCCATTTGCAAAACTCTCCACGATTTTATCGTTACTCACAAGGGCAGCTTGTGAAATTACACCATCATCTTCTGAAGTGGTACAAACATTTTGTCATATTACAGATCAGAGTCGGTCACAAAAAATGTAGTCAATATACAGACAAGGGTCAAAACCAGAGTGAAATGTAATCAAAATATTAAAAGAGCAGAAGCCAGAAATGAAAACAGAGTCAAAACCGATACAAACAAGAACAAATTGAAAGCATGAAAATTAAAACAGGAAGGCAAGTGAGAGAAAAAAAAACAAATACAAAAATCAGAGAAAGGACAAATAGGTAAATCACAGAGTACAAATACTCACAGACTGAATAGAGGCAATGTTTTGCAATGAGTGAAACAAACTGGTATATAAAGAAATAAGTAATGAGAGTCGGGTAAAAAAATGATGTATTATAAAATTATTCTGGGGATGAAGAATGTTAAGGATGATCAGTAATGGCTTTGTCCAGATTCACATGAGACAGACCTCAAGATCCCCTGCCACCCCCATCACATTGGCTGCTGACCTTCCAGCTGCTGGACTTGGACTAGTTTCCCACCCTGTCTTGGACTAGTTGCTCACCTGCCATCATCAACTATATAGAAACTTACATGCTTAAATGCTACTGTTTCTATTATAACCACCATTAAACTATCATCACTAACTAACATCACTTAAGCATTACAACTGACAAGTGGTGGTCCAGTGTCACCTTACCAATAACGTGAGTAGTTTGATCAGAGGAGGATGGGTCCCCCCTCATGAGCCTGGTGGCTCCCAAGGTTTCTTCCTCCTGCTATGAGGGAGTTTTTCCTTCACACTGTCAACTTTTGGCTTGCTCACTAGGGGGGTTATGTCTTTACCCTTTTTCCGTGTTTTGTTCATCAGCATATTTTCGATTTCCCTAAAGTTGCTTTGTGACATTAGTTGTTCTCTGGTATGAAAATCTTTCCAGTACTTTTGAGACTGAGAGTGGGGTTTGTGATCCAGAACTAATGATACAGCATCTGTAGCTGGCCACACTGATGCTTTTGTGGATGAATGGAATTAGATTCTCACAGCAATGAACCAACATCTAATGTAAAGGAAAGGATCTGTTAAAGCAACAGAAGACGTCAGTCAATATGTTTTATACAAGTTGAGAAGTTAAGTCTACTTTTAAACCCAGTCCTTTTTATGTCCTAACACACACACACACACACACACACACACACACACACACACACACACACACACACACACACACCATACCATGCATATTTTAGAGCATTACACACCTGATTCAACTAATCAGCACATTAACAAGCCATTCAGAGCTGCAGAGGGGGGTTTAAAGCTACAAATGTGCAGGGCATGTGTGCCTCCAGGACCAGGGTTGAGAAACCCTGGTACATAAGATGCGACTGCTGCAATGAGTGTGTAGATTGTCTAGTCTGGGATTGGATATAGGGAGAGCGATTTGTTAATTAACACTCATTAAGTGTTGAACCACTAGACTGAGGAACAGCTTCTTCCCTGATGCTGTAAAACTCTTAAACTCTAACTAGACAAGCCACTTCAATGATACACTGTAATTGAACACTTGACACTTTAACCATGCAGCTATTTATCCATGATACTGTTTTCTTCTCTTATTCATAAGATGTTATATTCATACCCATCTGCTCACAACTGTGACTCATATTCATGCTGCTGTTAACTGCACCTTATTTATATTATTTACCTCATTTCATATATATATATATATATATATATATATATATATATATATATATATATATATATATATATATATATANAGGCACGAGTCATATTCAGGTTGCAAATCCGTCATGAATGGAGTGCTGATATACGTTTCAGAGACGCTATAAAAAGAAAAAAAATAAAACAACAGCATCTGGGTTGGTGTCATAAAGCGAACAGCAAGCACATAATGTAGCTACGACTATAAAACCCTACAAACCATGAACAGATACAGTGATATTCTTACGGCAGCGGCTACGAGATCAGAAAAGTCATAAACAGTGATTTCAGTGTGTGATCCCACGTTTGGACTTCAGTGGCCTAATTCACAGACAGAATAAAGGGGCTCTGTTGAATGTAGTTACTCTCCAGTGTTCCTGCATTGTTTTATATATATATATATATATATATATATATATATATATATATATATATATATATATATATATATATATATATTTATATATTTATATATTTTTTTGGGTGTAACCTTGAGTACATCATTTCATTCCACCTCATGTATCACATGTGATGTGAATGACAATAAAGTCTACTTGAATCCGTGAATATAGTAGTAGGGTGGTGTAACAAGTGGGATTAGAGTTGCAAGATATGAGCTCTTACAAATGGCCAGAGAATGGAGAATGGAATGAACTCATGTAAAGCTAAAGTAATGCTGTAGCTGTGATATGCATTTAAGGCTTCCATTCAGCCCAGTGTGACATTAACTGTGGGAAGCAGCCTCACAGGATAATTATGCAACAGTAGAGAATGATGAGTCATGTGCAAACAGGAGTCAAGTTCAGCCACGCAGGTCAATAATGCCACCCTTAATGGTTCCAAGATTTCTGAGCCTGCCATATGTTCATTCAGCTCTGCAATCAAATCGGCTTTTAATTGTTGGATTTAACCACCTGTACCTGCTCTGGTGTAAATGTAATGAATCAGAATGCAGAACATAAGAAGCTGCCTGCTGAATTATTCTGTGCCTGTTATTGTTTGACCACTAGAGAGATTTTTGCTGGATATAACTTAAAACCCTTTGGATAAAGCCTAAAGCCCTTGTTTTTCTTCTGAGAATCCACCACATTATCAGGTGGATCTTGAGGAGGTTTGTGATTCTCTTTGATCTACAATATGACATTGTAGACATACAACACAATCTTACTTCTTAAATGAGAAGCACCAAGCTCTTCAATCTTTCAATAAAAGACAAGAAACTGATTTTACCTGACATTTGGGACCAATATAATACTGCAAAATATGGAACTACTCTTCTTCTTGTTCTGCCTCAGTGGGTTTCTTCTGCACACATCTGCAGCAAGTTCAGTAATAGAGTACAGCAGTCTCAGCTACTGTCTGTATATTAGTAATTACCTAAAGCTCTTTTTGAACTTCTCTACCATTCATATCTTTCTCTGCAATGTTTCATTAAACAAGTTGAATCAAAGTTAATTAGTGTTCTTATATGAGGAATTTTACAAAATTAAGTTTCCTCTAAAGGTTTTAACTCTCAGAACCCAGGATTTTTCTCATCTTTTGAAAAATGACTGCAATAATTTTTGTTTTAATTATGATGAGACAATGTTTACATATTTTACAGCAAAACCAATGTTGTGAAATGCTGACCTTATACAGAATTATAATCATTGATTTTCTTATAATAATCATTTTAAAAAGTTGTAGTATAGAAATCCACTTACTTTTAATTCCACTGCATACTGGGAACACCCATAAGACATGTCTGATGTTGTGTAGACGTTCTGAGCCAGTTGTTTTGCCATCACAGTTCTTGTCAAAGTGTCTCAGATCCATATCCTTGCCCATTTTCCCTGCTTTTAACACATCAACTTAGTGAACACCTGACTGTTCACATGCTGCACATCACATATATGTGAGGAGGTATTAATGCTATGGCTGATACATTTACAGCTGGGATCATACAGCATCCCACTCACCCAGCACACACATTTTTTGCCCTGCTTCCTTCAGGCAGCAGGTTACTGAGCATTAAGTTCAGAACCAATAGACTGAGGAACAGCTTCTTCCCTGATGCTGTAAGACTCTTAAACTCTAACTAGACAAACCACTGCACTTTAAGCTGCCATATTCATACCCGTCTGCTCACTGACTGTTCACATGCTGCATAACATGTTTACAGGGGTTGGACAATGAAACTGAAACGCCTGTCATTTTAGTGTGGGAGGTTTTGTGGCTAAATTGGAGCAGCCTGGTGGCCAATCTTCATTAACTGCACATTGCACCAGTAAGAGCAGAGTGTGCAGGTTCAATTAGCAGGTAAGAGCACAGTTTTGCTCAAAATATTGCAATGCACACAACATTATGGGTGAGATACCAGAGTTCAAAATTTCAAAAGAGGACAAATTGTTGGTGCACGTCTTGCTGGCACATCTGTGACCAAGACAGCAAATCTTTGTGATGTATCAAGAGCCACGGTATCCAGGGTAATGTCAGCACCACCAAGAAGGACCAACCACATCCAACAGGATTAACTGTGGAACACGAGAGGAAGCTGTCTGAAAGGGATGTTCGGGTGCTAACCCGGAAGGTATCCAAAAAATGTCATTCCCAAGACAAATTGATGCTGTATTGGCCGCAAAAGGAGGCCCTAGTGCACCATACTAATAATTTATTGTGGTCTGAATCCAGGGGTTTCAGTTTCATTGTCCAACCCCTGTATGTGAGCATAATGCTATTGCTGATACGTGTACATCTGGGATAATACAGCACAGGCCTAGATCAGGGTCTGCTTTACAGAAACATCCCAACTCTGAAATCTTATCTGTCTGGTTACCATGACAACACAACTTTGAGGAGTCCGTTTTCAGCAGCCAGTGTTTACCAGCTGAAAGAAACTGACCATGGATCATTGCACTCATTTCAAAATGAAATGGCTTACACAGCATTCGTGCATACGTATGCAAACCTTTAGAGATGTACAGATGTTTACAACTTTCATTTCTCTATTGATCTTATTTTGTGTTTTGGTTAACACTGCATTTGGCCTTGTGCATTTTCTATACATCAGTTCCAGCCCAGCTGAGTTATAGATGATAGATTTTAGAAGTTAAGGTACTTTGCAGTACATTATTGGGGTCATTCTGTCACTTGAGTAGCATTACGTTTATGTGAATATTGGTTCGGCTGTTCTGTTCACCTCTCTGGGTTAGTATGAAGGAAAGGTCAGCGTAAAGGGCAGTTTGTGTCTGGGTATGAAGGGTGTTGCTGTCATCTGGTGGTTAGAGTTGGCATTACCAGCTATGTGTGGCACTCCTGACCAGCTTTTCACTACATTTTCAAAACAGACTTGTTCCTATAAAGTCTGAGTTTAAGTGCTTTTATTTGTGCAGTTTCTATTCAGGCAGTCAGTCGCAGTCGTGCATGTAGGAATCTGAATCAGTAAAAGCTTGTGAAAGTGGTTCAGTTTGGATGAGTGAGAACAGATCTGTGTTTACTGTAACATGATTATAAACTCATTCCCGTCAGGGTCAGTCAATAACATATCCATAATAGGAAAGTGAACTTTGAACAGTGAGTAGGGAGGAGGGAATTAAACTGAGGAACCAAAAGAGGCAAAGAGGTACTAAAAATATCATAAGTTAAAATTAAAGAGCTGAGAAAACAATTTACTAGTGCATCTAAAGACAATATTTTACAATATTTATTAAACAATATTTATTTTGTAGTCTTTACATGTAAATTTCAAGCCATATTTGTTTTACTGTTGAACAGTGTGTCTCATAATTCACAATCTCAAAATATTAGAAACATTTAATTCATATCTGAATAAATTACTAATTGCAGTATCAAGTTTAAAACAAAAAAACTTTAAATAAATCACTTTAAATGTAATGAATATAAAATATGAGTTTATTTTAAATTATTATTATACACATTTTTCATGGTATTCAAACTTAAAAAAAAACTATTAAAAGTATTAAGAACTTAATAATAAAAGTATCAAAAACATTTACCCCATAAGCTGAATATGAAATTGCCAGATAGTGTATTTTAACAGGTAATTTATTTTATGTACTTTAAGGAGTACTTTTTTCTGTTATTTTTTTCTGTTTCTGTTATATTCAGAAGAGCTGTGAAAATGTTCAACATCAGTGACCTCAGACTTGGAAAGGCAACATTAAATGTAAACGTTAAATTCAGTAACGATCGTCAATGTACCTGACATGTAGTCTAAACTACATATCACTTTTATTTTTATCAGGACAGATAAAAGACTTTAGCTTTTACTAGTTACTAGTGTTTTAAACTGGAGTATTTGTATTTGTACTTAAGTATGAGACCTTTGTACTTCTGCCACCTCTGTGTTAGTGTGTCCAGTTAATGATGTTCATACTCGTATAAGGAAAATAATCATTTTGCCGTTGTCCAAACATAAAGCAGGATCATTTTTATCCCATGAAAATGTCATTTCTCCTTTATTTTGGATGATATTGTTACTGTCACAGACAATCTATTAAACAGCATCACAGGAGGTATTTCTCTTCTGTAAAATATATCTATTGGTTCAATTGTCATCATGAATCATGTAATCATGAACTTTGCAAATGATGTAAAAACAACTGCCAGATTCCCATCATGTCAAAACGTTCTACAATGAATGTCTCTAGGGTTTAATGTTTACTGTTTATTTAATGCTTATTACTGAACCATGTGTCTGAAATGCAATTTCAATCCTTTGTATGTCTTGTACATATTGAAGCATTAACAATTAAGCTGACTTTGAAAAGTGAAATACCTCAAAATTGGTGATAAAAGATTGTAAATTTGACCAAAATGACTTTAAAACAATAGATCATACAGACCATTTTCTTCATTGTAAATAAGAAATTCAGTCCAACTTCTGTTTATTTCTTTATTTCATGTTACCTACATACCAAGATTATCTTTGTGCCTTGTGAGAAAACAAAACAAAAAGTGGCTCACAAAATACAGATTTCTTTTCCTCATAATGATATATTTTTTTTTACAGATAAGTCATTTCATAATGAAAAAATAATGGAATTCATTCTGTTACATATCACGTGAATAGAAGGTAGTTGATGAGAGATATAAAGGTGAAAAAAAGGTTTGAACTTGACCCTCTCTAAATGTGACAAGGAAATAGACCTATATACATACAATATGCTCCTGAGATAGTTTGAGTTGCAACACCTACAGGCAATACCAGAAAATGTAACGAAATTTCACAGAGCTGAACCTAAACCTGGCACTGAAGGCTCATTTTACAGAACATTCTGCATGGAGAACATGTCTTGATACTATATTATGAGATTTTTGTAGCAGTGATGTTCTCTTTCAAATCACCTGGAGACATCAACAAAGTCGATCATGAAATATCAATTTCACCACTTGAACATTTCTCTTCTTCGGTTCCCTATTCAGACATGAACTTCCTGAATGTTTTCAGCACTGTGGCACAGGTTTGGACCAAAGTTGACATAAGTAATGCTAAAGGTATTTGGAAGCCTTGACAACAGCTAAATCTAGATTATAACCAAAACCTTTTAAAGACCCTCTGCTCTGGTCTTAAAGGGTTTTATGTTGTTTAAAGCAGCATATATCATCCAAGTCATGCATAAATCTTGTTTTTCCATTTTTTTCCCATTATGTCCACATTTCTTGATGAATGGCCTTTTTTTGTCCTCTTCACTTGTAAAGTTGTTATCGTGGAGATACAAGGTTTTTGCACAAGAGCAACAATATTATACATTTTTTTAAAATATTTCAATAATGTCTTCTTGTCATTTTAGCATTTGGACTTTGACTTTGCTCCAAATCTGAGACAAATTGCTGAACACAAAATAGACGTATTAATATCTTTAGTTATTGCAAGCACAGTTCAATAGGAGGTTACACTGACTTGAATGGGAATTTGATGTAGAGGCTACAAGAGCTGATACTTGTAGTGTTGAAGAAATGGTTCACCCAAAAAAAAAAAGAAAAAAAAAAAGAAAAATCAAATTTACAGTTTTCCACTCAATCTAAAGTCAAAAACAAGAAAAACAAAACATGAATCCTTATTTAGTTTTTTTTTTAAACTGGAGCTACAAAGTTCTTATTAAATATCTGAAATAAAAGTATTTTATGCATATTAATGAATTAGAATATCATGACATTTAATTTGTTCATAATTTAATTTAAAAAGGTACATTTTATGTTCACTGTAGGTAAAGTGAAATAATTCAAGCATCTATCTGTGTTTTAATGTTGATCAGTGTGGCTTTTAGCTCATGACAATTAGAAATTCAGAAGCTCAACTTATTAAAATATTTAATTTTGAGTTACTAATCAGACAGTATCAACATTAGGCTTGAAATAGGTCACTTTGAATGTAATTAATGGACAACACATGAACGTCTACCCATTTGGATTAAATTAAGAACAAAAACCTTTGATATTCTAATTTTCAGAGATGCACCAGTATAGTTTTGGCAAAGCTCCCAGAGAAAAAAAACAACTAAAATAGCAAACTTTTGGCTACCAAACACATGTTGGCTGGTTGACAACTCTGTAAATTTGATTTTTTCCTTTAGGCCTCAGGGACTGGACATGTTCTCTAGTCACACTCCCCTCACCCTGACATTTATGCACTGCTTAAAAACAGATGAACACTTGGATGTAGACTCATCCTTCTAGTACCAGTTGGGTATCCATGCTCAACACATAGAAACAGCAAGTCCATGCAGAATTGTTAGTTGTTCCATTGTCCTATTTCAGACGTCCTGTCGTTCAGACAGCAAAACTCTTGGATAATGAATCAAAATATACAAATAAGTCTTTCTGGATCACAACTTTGGCGACACTTGGCATCTCCTCAATATTGCTCTGACAATGTACAGACACTTGAATAGATCCCAAACACATGCAGTGGAAACATATGCATATGTGCACATACACGCACATGCATACACATACACACACTCACAGAAACGACTGACAAGACTGTGCAAGGAGAAGGCGGAACATCAAAAAGGAATGACAAGCAGTCCACAGTCAGCACTGGATGAAGTCTCGTCAGAAGCTTCATAGACTGTTCTTAGACTGGAGAAGGTGAAGCGCTGCTGTAGTTAACATGAGGAGCACGAACAAACAAACTGCGTTAGTCTTGAAACAAATTCAACCATCCCAGCTGTTTTTTCTGTCAGTCTATTCAATGAAGCTCATGTGTGTCTACGTCCTTGTCAGGTTATTCACACCCTGTGTGTGTGGGATGAGGCATCATATTCCATTTCTTGATGAACTGTCAAATAGCTTTCAAGCACCTGCCTCCTGTTCGGTGGGCGAGGTGTTTCCGAAGTCGTTTTCCTGTCACTCTAATGTCTGATATGGACAGATCTCACTGCTCTAGTGTGTATTGGTGTCAGGGGTGGAGGCAGAGGCAGACACAGGGGTCGGTGGGGTGGAGGCTCTGGAGGTGCTTGACGTTTTCTCCAGGTTGGGGCTCTCTGGGGCTTTGGGCAGGCTGCGGGAGCTCAGGCCAGACTGGGACGGTTTGGGCTGGGCCTGCAGACCAGGGCTGCAGATGAGGTGATGGCGCTCCCAGTCTTTGTGTTGGCAGAAGGAGCCGCAGTAGCGAGCCGCATTACAGCCACTGCACGTCTCACTTGCTTTTCTACCACAGTTCCAGCAGCACTGAGAGGGGGAGACCGTGAGAGATACATTAGCATACATTAGCATAAAATAGCTCTTACTTATTGTGAGTTTGTGAAAACATGGTTAGTTAAGAGCACTTTGCAGATTTATGGATGACGATTATAGAATATAGCCCATCTGTTGGCACACAGATACTGGGTAGTGGAGTGTTCCAGGAAAGGATATGTTAGGGTGTCGCACTGGTAACTCGGGCACAGTGGCATTTACTTTGGAAGTCCGAAGGGGCCATGGATTTGCACCCATCAATTGAAACAGTGGCCTCATGTCTAATACATTAATTTTGTCGTTATCTTTATTATTATTATTTACGTCATGATAATGAAACAAATACACTATATAGACCAAAGGTTGTGACATCTGCTCATTCAATGTTTTTTTTTCTTTCTTTTTAAAAGACTTTATCCTGCTTTTGTTGGAGTAACTGTTTCTACTTCTATCTAGGGAAGGTTTTCTACTAGAATGTGGAGCATTGATGTGAGCATTTGATTGCATTCAGTGGTCAGGATGTTGGGACGATCACCACCCCACGCACTCTCATCCCCAACTCATCCCAAAAGTACTGGATGGAGCACCACCACTCCAGAGACAACAGAGCCACTGTTCCACAGCTCAGTGCTGGGGAACTTTATTACCCTTCTAGTCCATACTTGATGTGGTGCCAATAGGTTCTATTGGCATTACGGTACAGAATCTAGACAAGCAAGTGTGGGAATTTGAGTAGGTAATTGAAAGCATTCAATACAAGGAGTGTCCAAAACATTTTTGTTAAAACATATTTTATTAGTTTAAAGCAAACATTTTTTCTTTTATTAGTTTATAAAAGTTATATATGATGCTTTTAAATCAGTCATTATGGCTGTACTTTGTGTGCTTCTGGTGCCGGTCCCAAGCCCGGATAAATGGTCAGCATTGCGTCAGGAAGGGCATCCGGCATAAACTTGTGCCAAAACTATAATGTGGATCAGGCAGATGATCCGCTGTGGCGACCCTTAAGCTGAACTGAACTTTTCAAGTACATTTTATTTTGTTTTTCAATTGACAAAGAGATTGTGCTCCTGTATAGTGAAACATTTTGAAAGGCGGTGTGTATAAATATGCACATGCAGACAGATGGATGGACAGGTGAGCAAGAACACTCACCTCACTGGAGTCCTCCTGTTCATTGATGACCTGAATGGCGTCCTCTGTGGCTTTCCTCTTTGCCTCTGCGAGGGTTTTTTCCATCTTGGCTCTCTCTGCAGCAATCATCTCGAAAGCCTTCTGCTCTGCCTCAGCCACGGCCTTCTGCACCTCATCCATTGCCTGCCGCTTCACCTCGTTCACCGCTTCCTCTATGGGGGTCATACAGGGGACAAGTCTTAAAGGTCATGCTCTGAGGCATGTGGTCACAGTCATGTGAACACTTTATGTGATTCTATTTTTAATTTGAACACCATTTGAAAATACTAGCTGTGTAAACAATTCAGGATTAATGGACAAATAAAAATGAAATGATTATGAAATATGAAATACTGTCCCATGCAAAAGTTTAGGTACCCTGTTCATAAAGGACATACATTTTGATTTTTAAATAAATACACATACTCTTCCATGATACACTTCTGCTCACTACACAAATAATTCATGTTAAATAGCTTAATTTAAGATTTTGATAAAATGAATTAAATATTAAAGGTGGAGTCTGCAAAAATGAATTGTGCAATGAATTGTGCTCTAAAATGTGCAGAAATTGTAAGTGTGTGTGGTGGTGTTTGTTTATTTTTGGCTCCCCCCTCACATTTCTGCAAACATCTTTTAATGGGACAACACTATAGAAATGAAACTTGTATACAACCTCGAGTTGTCAGTGTACAGTGTCAGGGTCTTCTGAAAATACCTCAACACAGCAATTAATGTCCAAATAAATGGCAACACATCTGAGTGTAACCATGTCCAAATTGTGCCCAATTGTACTGTTGTTCCTCCCTGGTGTCATGTGACTCGTTAGTGTTACAAGGTTCCAGGTGAGAATGGGGAGCAGGGCTTTGGTTAGCTTTGGGTACAAGTCGCTCATAATGGCCACTGGATATTCAACACGGCACTTCATGGCAAAGAAATCTCTGAAGATGTGAGAAATAGAATTGTTGCTCTCCACACTGATGGCTAAGGCTATAAGAACACATAGCCATTAGGCTGAGTTATGTTTATTTTGTGCCTTATTGATAGAACATTTATATGATAACTATGAAGTAATAGCACTAGGAAAAAATGTTGAGACTGAAATGCTTATAGAGATGTAATATGATTGAGCGTGAGGAACAGGTGTATGGCAGGGTTAGTAAACAGGCTTCCCAGGGTGCATCTAGGTTGCCGCCCTTACCAGCTTTCCTCCAGATCTCATCAGGCACATAGCCAGGAGCAGCACGCAGAGAGAGCTCCCGCTGAGAATCTGCTACACACAGAGAGAGATGGAGGGATGGAGAGATGGAGAGAGAGGGGGAGAGAGAGATTTAACCCAACAGACAGATTTGCATAAAGGATGCATTTGTTATTTCACATATTTTGTTGTGTCAAATTAATGTTTTTTTGTTTTGTTTTTGAGAAAAACATTAAGAAGAAACCCTTAAAAGAAAACCTGTCTTTTTTATTTGTTCTTGTTCAGTGTAACTTATAACAGCACAGTTGAACAGACAGAGAGAGAGCGAGAGCGAGACTGAGAGAGAGACAGAGACAGAGAAATGAGGGAGAGGTCAATAGTGATCAGCAATAAAGGAGAAGAAGAAGGCTTGGTTTTGGGCAGGGATTGATCACAGATGGCAGTAGTGAGTGGGAGCCAGAGCAGCACTCTCAAACAACGCACACTCCTACTGTAGCAGCCTGGACACGAGCATGCAACACCTGCTCACTCAGCAGGCATGCGGGCAGGCAAACACACGCAAGCGCACGCACACACCCTTGTGGCCATTAGTCAGAGCTGCCAGGCTGTTGGAGCACTTTTGTAATACCCCTGATCACCTCAAGGGGGTGAGAGGCACTCAAATCATTCATTACTCCCACATAAAGGGCCAAAACCAGCCCCAGAGTATTTTTACTGTAGTGCTAATATGTATATACACACAACCATAATGTACACAATGCAGATTGTACACCAAAATATACTTATACAACATGATGTTAGTGTCATGCAGCAAAAGCCTGGTTTTGACATTATTTCAGATTTTCATATTTTGGCATAATGTGAATCTGGCAATTGTTCTTTAAATTATCTGAAAATATAATAAACAGAGAGGTAGAAATGCTCCAAAAAATGCTAAAATATTTTACAGTCACTCATTGCGAAATGTTTATCTCCTTCATTTATTATCTTCTGAGCTCCGGCTCTATTTGATATCTGAAGTTGAATGATTTGCTTATTATAATTATTTTCCACTTCATTGTTATTACTGAAGACTGTGATCCAGACTTTTGAATGGAAACAAAGTAGAGGAAGCAATCAACAATGGAATGAATGTTTGCTCTTCTGAGCCAGTTCTCAGAGTGTGAAAGAGTGAGGAGGCTGACTCACCGGAGCTGACTCCCTCAGCAGACAGAGGGCTGTGTGTTTTGGAGAAAGGCACATTTGCAGGGGCTGCCGTGCATTTGCGTGCACCGTCCTGTTGGCTGGAGCGCCGTCTCCAGTAATTCAGCTCCTCTCGGTCTGATTCCTGACAGCGGCGTAGGACGCTCACTGAACGCCTCGTCTTCTCCACCATGTCCACAATGCAGTTCAGCACCTACAACCGGCATACAGTTCTTTAGAGGACAATTCAGATCCTTTGCTCTTTAACTGATCAGTTTTTGATTCCTATATCATAGTCATTGAGAGCTTAGTTAGGCCAGTGCAGTGTGGGAAAGGGTACATTAAAAAACCTGACTGTATTGTTAAAGGAGACATTGTTGGTGCACTGTGTCTGTTAAATTTGAATCCATATTGTACAAAACAATAAGAAAACAAAGAAGAAATGATTACTGATCTGTTAATTGTATGGCTTTGTATACATATGTGTATATGTGAGAATAAGGAAATGAAATATGGCCCAAATAATTTCAAGATGTAAAAATCCATTTCACCTCAACTCAATGGACAGTAATGTCAGTGGACATGAAGGTATCCAGTATACTGGTATAGAAGGTGAGAAAAAGACCAGTATGAATCTCCATTAAAAAAAGAAACGGAAGCCCCAAATATGAGTAGAGTGAATGTGCTAACAGACCCTCTAGTAAGCAGCTGGTATGTAGAGATCAGTTTCCATGTTTAGACTTTACTGAATGACTGATCAAAGTGTAGCAGAGGCCATAAGTGTGCTTTATTAACTGCTAAGCAGTTCTTACATGGTCCAGGTGTCTCCATTCATCAGCCCACTCTCTCTCCGTCAGTCTATGGTCCACTGGCTCCTCATGGTAGCCACCGTTACTGCCTGATAAAAAAACACAGGATAATTCATAGCTATTAGACACAACCAAACTACTGAATCTAAATGAGAGCAAGAGAGTAAGAGAGAGAAGGGGGAAGGATTGTTATAGAGAGTTTACATCACATATACTACAGCTACACCCTTCTGAACGTGCCCCCACACCTGTAAAACAACTATAAATAAGAAAGTAAATAAATATCATTTTGTTATGCTGTTTATTGTTCTATAGCATTTAACTTAGAATGATTTTTTATGTTATGCTATTTTTATGTATTTTTTATTATAAATATTATTATTCAGAGACAGTAAGAGAATGCAAGAGAGAACAATAGAGACAGAAACACAGAGAGTGAGAGCATGAGAGAGAGAGAGAGAGAGAGAGAGAGAGAGAGAGAGAGAGAGAGAGAGAGACAGAGAGTGCAAAAGGCCGAAAGCAAGAGAGTATGCGCACACAAGAGAGACAGACAGAAAGAGATCCTCTGATGAAAAACAGACTGCAAAGGGACCACAACACACACAAACCACATCTGGAACTCAGCTGTCAGAATGTGCTCTCCACCCCAGAGTGTGTGCGCGCGCGCACACACACACACACATTCTTTAAGGGAGCCGCTCTGGCTGAGCAGAGTAGGCAACTTCTAAACAAAGTGAGGCTTGGATATGAGGGTCTAACACACTTGTGCGTGCGCGTGCGCACACACACACACACACACACACACACACACACACACACACACACACACACACACACACACAGAGGCCACCATCAGCGCTGGGATGTTTCTTGTCCTAATAGAGTTCAAAAAGCTCTCAGATGACTCGAGTGAAGGTCGAGTGCAGTGCAGATGGAACTGGCTGGAGCTCAGCGCTCAACACTGAACGTATAAAAGCCATGATTTACCTCATGCTTGTGTCACCCCACTTAAACAACACACACTTTACTCCCCTCTCTGCCTCTGGAGCTACTTTGAATCAGGGAGGTTTGCTTGGTGGACTTTACAATCCATCAGGAACGCCAAGCCAAGTCCATTCCTTTGATTCCTTCCATACATCCATTCATCCAGTCTGCTCACATTATCCAGCTACTTCATCTCACAGCTTTTCTAAACATTACAGACTGGTTACTCTCATACGCTACAGCCAGGGACGGCTGCGGTTACCTGAAGGTAAACTGCTGTATACACACACAAACAGTCCTATAGTGTTTACCTGGCAGCCGTGGCCTGTCCTTCAGTTCTCGCAGCTCCAGGATGCGATGTGGCTCTCTGTACAGGTGAGGCGTGCTAATGTCATCCAGGGCATAATGCTGGAGAGGGGGTGGAGTCGGGTGAATCTGGGCAGGGAGTGGCAGGGGGTGAGCAGGACTGTGTCTAGGGGCAGGGCTGATAGTGCAGATTCGCTTGGCTGGAGGCTCTAGGGGGGCGGGAGGTCTCTCGTGGAAGCCATTTTCTTTACCCCTGATTAAACAGAAACAATGACAATAATCTTACTGTAGGGGTGTTCACCACAGGTTATCTTCTCAACTGGATTCAAAACATCTGGACCATCTCAAATGGATATTCACAACACTCTTAAAATTCTACATTTAATTTAGATGCTACATAAGGTTTATCAGAGCAATGCCATAGATCCAGGTCTTCAAACCTGGACGTTGAATCCAGTTTCCATTTCATTGTGTGGCCATGTAGTGTCAGATCTACAAAGGATTACAAAGTTTAGGACTGAAAACTGGATTCAAGAGCCAGATCAGATGAACTGCCACAGAAGAACCACAGAGAAACTTCAACAAGAATGATTATTTATGGAGTCAAATAGATCTTCTTTGTCACTGTTAAAATAATCCTTATTAGTACCCTTTTAAGAGTTGTGATACCAGCTGCAGATCTTATACCTGTTAGGGCTGTGTCTCTTGCCATTGTCGCTGGGCTCCAGCAGAAGTTCAGTGGAGTCTGCAGGTGATGGGGCAGCCGTGCTAAGGAGCAGGTGCTCATGTTGGGACAGGTACTGGGCTGGGGTCTGCTTAGCTGCCCGTGCACAGTGTAGAAGTTCCCTCTGCAAAAGTGGCAGGTTTGCCTGCAACAAAACACACGGGAAACCTTAAACCATCTGCAAGTGTAGTCCCAGCTGTGGGATCTCAACATTCAGATTTGAATGTGAAGCAACAATCAGCTTTAATTAATAGACAGATTTGATGAATCAGTAGAAGCAGTCTTCCCAAAACATACATTGCATCTACAAAATTCAGAATTTTTCCATTCCACCTTAAATAGGGCAGACATTACAGAACGTTACAGAACTATAGCTGTACTTTTGGAAACAAAACACATCAGAGGTAGCAGAGAGATCAGATTAATCTAGTAATGGACTGTTAGATTGATTTTGAGGCAACTGAGAGATGAATTAGAAATGTAGTCGCTGCACTATATGTCCAAATGAATAGTTTGCAAACCCATTGCTGACACAGATGTGCAAAAGCACACACAGCTTCTCTAGTCCCTGTAGAGTAGAACAGCACTCTCTGGATCAAATAAACACAAACCTACTGGCACCAGTCCTAAAGTCAGATGTGGGCTAGAGATGAATAAAGACCCCCCAGTATTGAGCTGTGGAGCAGTGGAACAGTGTTCTCCAGCATGACGGTGTTCCATCCAGTAATTCTGAGATGAGTCGGGAAGTGGGTTACATGCTGGTGATTATGCAACATCCTGACCTTACTAATGATTTTGATGCTCAATACAATCAAATCCTCACAGCAATTCTCAGAAATCTAGTAGAAAGCCTTTCTTGGACAGTAGAGTCAGTTACTCCAATAAAAGCAGGATAAACTCTTCAATGCCCCTGAATTCATAAGAAACAGTGAATGAGCAGGTGTCTCAATACTCTGGTCCATATAATGTATCTTTTATGTTAATTGGTGAAGGAAAGGCTTCAATTACTTGCTACTACAATCGCCTCATAGCTACAGTTCAAATCTAAGCAGAAGAAAATAATTAAAACATAAAGAAAATTTTGTCCTTATGTAGCTTGCAGTTTCTGAAACAGAAAACCAAGAGTTTTCTGAACTGGCTAAAGTTCCTTTGGGCCTGCAATCAGTTTGGTCTTCATCTTCACAATGGTTCAGATTAGCCACTTTAAACACAAACACACACGCTGGTCCTGAATCAGGACTTCAGATCAATCTCTGCTCAGAGAAAACCTCAAAGCAGCCTCCGTGTCTGGGCCTGTGGCGTCTGGACGCAGCCTTTGATTGATGGGGGGTCTGCTGAGCGTTACAAAACGCTCCGCTCGCATTACACTCCCCTCCAGACTGCTGTTGGCACCGATGGCTCCAGACAAAATACGCACTAAATCTGCCATGTGAAAACGCCAGAGAGGAGGGGAGGAGAAAAGCAGCACGGAGTTGTCAGGATGAGACGAAACAGACCCAAAACATTCCTTGTGCCGGAGTGGTATGTGGACGGGGTTATTGGAACAGACATGCTGATTGTAGAGGAGCTGCTTTGTGTCAATGCTGATGCATCTATTAGATAAGAGAAACGGAGAAACTACCGTACTTTCAGGGGACACAGCTGCACAGGGTGCATGCTTAATCCAACATGATTACATTTTAATAGTAGATCGTACTGTTAAACCTTATTCACTGGACGTCCAAATGTTTGTGAACAATAACGGATGCATTCAGTTACTTTACGTTACACTCATTGTTGACAGATGTTCACATGCACACACACAGCTGGTCCAGTCTCTGGACAGAATGAATGGCAATCAAAAAGGGCACTCTGGAGCAGACAAACATGAACCATGTTGCCACCATTCCTAATACCACGTGTGTACTAGATGGGTATACGGAGAGAGCCACCTGCATCCTCCAAGACCCCACCCACTCTGCACATGGACTTTTCACCCCCGTCCCTCTGGAAGGAGGCTTTGCAGCATCCAGACAAAAACATCTAGACTGAGAAACAGTTTCTACCCGAATGCAGTCAGACTACTAAACAGCTCCACCCCATACATACTGACACTTGACTGAACAAACCCCCACCCATACTGACTATGCACACTGTCACTCTGATGTGTTGCTGCTACGTTCTGCTGCCAGCTCAGCATTACTGCACCTTACAACTCATCTTACAACTTAAGCTGTTGCTTAAGTACAGTATACTGTGCAATCCTTGATATTTAACTTAGTTTGTTTAGCTACATTAGTCTATTTCATTTTTTTTTTATTTAACTAACTTCTTTTAATTCACACTGTTCAGTAAATATCAGTCCATCATGTCACATGGTGGGAATGGCAATAAAGAGTCACAGTCATGAAAAAAACCTTGCATATCCTTAAGAGCATCTTACAGGAAAAGGGAACGATTTTATTCCAAACTTTTTGGAGCATTTCTATTGGTTCATTCATCATGGCACAAATGTTACACAAATGTGCAACTACACTTAAAAACTACAACAGTAATAACCCTAATTGCCTGAGAATTAAAGGTAAAGGTGGATCTATCCCTGACCTGGCCCTAAAGTAGCCTTGCATAACACCCCTTAAGTCAGTTAAACATTTGTGGATGTGCTTTCTTGCTCCTTTTCTCCCTTTAATTAAGCCCATACTGTGCATAATCACCCTCTACTTCCTCTCTCTCTCGCTCTCCTGCCACTACACATGCTGCTTGTCATTTAGATGGGATTTTTTCCAGGGCGAGCCGATGCTCCGGACGCCTGTGTTAATCTAAGCTGGAGTCCATATGTCGAGCAGGCCCCATAAAAGGAGCAGAAACGCTTTATAGATGTGTTTCACACTTCCGAAGGTTCTGGATTTGTCTTAGAACACAGACATAAATCAAAGAAACCAGAGATGAAATTGTTCTTTCTTTGATTCTTTCCTTCAGACAAATAAAACTTCTTGAGGCCATGCCTACCTCATGATACCTCAGACTGAAGCTCAATCTGTAACCATAATGAAGCCAGACACAAAATGAAATTGAGCGAAACTTCCACAACAAAACCATTCCATTTGAGGAAGCGTTACATCCAGTTCTGGAACTGAAGAACTCATCGGTTTCCCCGAAAAAAAAAAAAAAAGCCATTATTCTCAGATCATTCGTCCTTGCCTAGTTTCTTAATGCTGATTAAAAAATGTTCCCTGTGAAATACCCAACTTCAAATGCTACAAAAGCGTCAATGGCTCGTCGAGGTTCTTTCTCATCCACAGGATTAAACGTTTGTTCTCAAGGACTCATTCAGGGCCACTGCTGACAGTTTTCACAAGGTTTTATCTTTAGTCACGCTGAGATATGGAGGACACCAAGCAGAGTGGAGACAGATGGCTTCAAACATTATTATTCAGATTTGGCTTCCAGGACATTGATGCTGTGCGCTTTTCCACGGTCAACAAGCTACACTGGAGAGTGAGGGCTGGCAAAACTTCCAAGTGTTAGATTGTGAGAAAGAGTATACAACAGTATAAACAGACAAAACTGAATGGAATTAGCAAAAAAGTTAATGCACGGAAGAAATGGGCAGAAGAAGTGATGCATATATAGATGATTACCTTTAGGAAAGGGATGACGAATGGCCTCAGGGGGAAATTGGTGGCCTCCTGTAGTCTGGAATGAAATTCCTCAATAGTGACTGTAGAATTCTGTTGGAAGGAGATCAAAAGAGCAATCAGCTGACGCACTTCACTGAAGTATAACAAACAAAATCTGCTTACTCTTGTGTACACACAAGTACACCACATACCACTAGGGCCAGGACCAAGCTCCGCACACTCTCTCCAATCTCAGGTGAGATGTCATTGCCAAACTGTTGCAACGTGGTGAGGAACCGCTTCAGTTTGCTAAGTTGCCTGGCACCACACGTGGCCGGAAGCTGCTGATTGGCCAACGAGGAAGAAGATGAAGAGGATGGTCCATTGCTGTAGCGCTGTGGTGGGGAAGGAACAGCGTTGAGGGTGGGTGGGGAATGGTTCATCCCATTGGTCACTGCAGAAGGAAGGAAAAAATATTATTTAGTCTAATGATTATGATTGTTATCATTTTTAGCATATAACCTACAGAACCTACAAAGCCCTCATTTCTAGGTCAACATACTAAACCCTATGTTTATTATTCAGTTAATAATCCTAATGCAGTCCTAATTAACTAAACTGTTACAAGATATTTTAAGATATTGTGTGGAGTCCTACAGAATTCTGGTTTAGGGACTGTGTTGCCAATTGTGGAGGTAAAGTATTAAGAACAGTGTGTTGGTCAATGCATAGGGTTTAAAGGTTTAAACCCTGGCAGATGTGAGTGCACTGACAAACTGTGGAACACACACAGGTGTGCTGCAGACAAAGTGTGCTTAACAACAGATGCGAAACAGGGGAAAGCTATGTGCCAGGTCTTCAGTATGTTCAGTGTGTGTGCGTGTGTGTGTGTGTGTGTGTGTGTGTGTGTGTGTGTGTGTGTATGTATAACACTCACAAGCTGTGGAAGAGAAAGCAGCAGGCCGGGGCCCGCTGGGGTTGACTGAGGGTAGAGGGGGCATGGCGGACACGGCCGGTCTGGAATGAGTTTTTACATCCACTGGAGAACCGGGCATGGCAGGAACCTTCTTCTCTCCACTGTCTGAGGAAGAGAGAGAAACAAGTGATTAATTTATGAGTTCATTACATTCAGACTTCAGAATTATAAACAGAAAAAACATACAAAATATGAACCGGTTGGAAAAAAACCCCCACCAAGCTCTAATTTAGAACCTTCTAGATCAAGGCACATATAGCCCTTCATTCTGGATAAACCAATGCCACTTCAAGTTGAGATTCATGGAAAATTATAAAGAATCTATGCAATGCAATGTCTTCAGTTAAGTGAATTATAAAAACAACAAACAAAAAGAAACATCAGAACAAGCTGTCTATGAAGCATTTCGCAAATTTCTCCTGTTTTGGTTTAATCTTAGACTTAAGTCTCATTAGCATCATTGTATCTAGACAGTCTTTACTCGGCCTTAAGTCACTGAGCACTTTCTCTGGTTAGACTTAAAGAACATCCAATAAAGAAAATCCAATTAACACAAGATTTCCAATTAACCCTGATTTAGTCCATCAACCAAGACACATCTTTGATCCAAAGTCTGTCTCTAGTTTTAAACTTGAACTACAAAGAACAAATTGGTAATAAATACTAGAAGACAAGAGTCCTCAGATTTGTTTCTTTTTTAGTTGTTATTTTTTAAACTATGCCCTAAACATAGTTGATCTTAATGAAGGCATAGATACGATTTGAGCAGATTTTTCAAACCAAATTGCTGAATTTCTAAATTTGAACTCATCTAGGCTGATCAACTACATCTGCAAAAGTGAAAAGCGGTGGACAGATTATTTTGGCAGAATCACTGTTTGTTATAAAATAAAAGTTTGACTGAGTATTAGATGTTACTAATAATATGAAAGATAGTTTAGTATTTTGTGTGAAGTCTAACTTAATCCTTATCCTTCGGGACCACATAAACTGTGGTCCTAAAGCGTTGAGAGGTTTGAGGAACCCCTCTTACATGGTTGGTGGACACCAGATGTCTTCGGCTCGTTCTTAAGAACCGTGGAGGCCCCACAGCTGAGGTGCAAATGAACCAGGCTTTGTCCTGGAGAAGAATGGACCATCATTGAGCCCTAAGTAAGAAAAGAGTGGCTAGGCTATTTCACGCTCACTAACTAGCCTTCACAAAAGCCATTGAGAGCTCGGTGCATACTTTTTGCCTTTGAATGGACCACCAGGCTCAGCAGTCGTAGATTAGAGGAACTATTGTTCTAGAGAGAGCCGTGAGAGGAGCGATCAGCTCCATTCTGAGTATATCAGATGACCGAAATGCTTTTAGAAGAGCAGCTAATAGACAAGCACGGATCGAGCTGTCAGAGGTCATGAAACGCTTCTTATGAGACAACGTTTCGGAGATTGATGGGCTTTTTCTTGGTGAAAAGGCCGTTTTGTTCAATGTTTATTCATTGGGACTAATGGGATGAGTGCACATCTATGAGGGAGATCAACAGGGTATGGTTTTAAAGGAGGAGTGTCTGCTTTGCAATGGAGAGTAAAGCCAGTTTTAATGCAAGTGTCGGCTTCTCATCCATACGTTTTACTCGGCTCCCAGTGAACAAAGATAACTCATTGAATGATTAGGGCCCGCTGTAGAAAGTAAGGCAGTAAGGCTGGGTGAATAAGAAGGGCCAGTGTAATGCAAAAAAACAAGAGAGTGCAGGCAAATAAAATCATCTTAACCCAGTCAACTGAACCACCACAGTCACAGGTGTGACATATTTAAACACACACACACACACACGCACACGCTCTGCCCCCCAGTCCGCAAGGCAAAAACGCCTCACACCTGAGCCCTGCTTTGAATCCTTCAAACCGTCTCACAGCTTCACAGCTCTTAAGGCTGTTCGTCTTTATGCCTGACTGGAAATAGCAATTTTTCCCCTTCCATATGCCCACCTGTTTTCTTCCCAGGAGGCAGGAAGGAAAGAATGGAGGAAGGAGAGAAAATGAGAACATGAGTGAAAGGGATTGAGAGAGAGGATGCCAAGCAGTTTGGTTCTGTGCCACGCCATGGGACACTCATATTCAGTCTTCCTCTCTGTTCACGAAGGAAAAGCTAATCATTAAAGGGCACACAGCATGGAAAACCACAGGCTACAGTATGGACACACTTTCGGTTTCAACACGTGCCATCCATATGCCAATGTCCAATCCATACATATAAACCAAGCATTGAAAACATTCTTCTCTATATGCATTCAACACATTTATTTAAAATCAATTACCACTGTTGGTATACAAATCCTCACTAAAGCCATATCTGAAAAAATAAGATCCATAATAAAAGGTATAATAGGGGCTGGAATGACTTTTACTAGAAGAATAACAGTGAAGCCGTAGAATTTAAAACCTACAACAGAGACAGATTCCCCTCCTACTCCTTCATTGTCCTTCAGAGACGTGGTCTTTCAGAAGTCATCTTAAATTTGCCCAGCAGGAAATGTCTCTGCTGTGCACCTGAGGCTGCCACATTTGCTATATTAAACACACACGCGCACAAACGCACGCACACACGCACACACACACACACACACACACACACACACACACACACACACACACACACACACACACACACACACACACACACACACACACACAAACCAGCTGCTGTGCGTATCAGGGAAGTGAGGTGTGCTGAACAACAGGCAGGAACACACACTGCTAACACAGAATAGCCTTATCTGCTCAGTTCAATATTGATTCAACAACAACAAACAGAGAAAGTGCAGCTTTCCCTGAGAGCCAACTGTTACTGCATATGAGAATACAAACTACAGTGTGAGAGTCACAGCGAGAAAGGGTGAGTGAGAGAGAGGAGAGTGCCAGATGGACAGCAGTCAGACAGGGCACATCTGTGTGGTGGGCCTGGAAGATATGAACAGGATTTCATGGAGCAAATTACACTCCATTATTAGAGATTATGACTGTGACACACCTTACCATTAAGAATGTACAATATCGGTCATGTCGGGATCATCTTGATCAATTTGAAACTGAAAGAGCAGAATGTTTAGATGACACTGGACTACTGCACTGCATTATCTGCATTTTGTAACCGGACAGTAGTGTATTATTTCTCTGTGGTGTAACTGGAAGAGATGACATCATGACAAAATGTGAAACTGAATCCCATTTAAAACATAAGAATAATATGTCAGATATCAGCCTTAATTTAAACTGGTCTAAGCTACTGGTCTAAGCTACTAAGAGTTGAATTAGGGAAAGCACAAAACTGCAGGAGTCTAGAACTCCAGGACTGTTCTATAAAGAACCATTTCTGTAAAAGAACTGGAAGTGTGAAGAAACTTTAAATTAGTGAATCCCTTTTAACTATGAATGAATGAAGCTGCGCTTAAATAGGTTTCGTTCTAGATACTCAAGGACACTTCACAATCGGTACTCTTCACAAACACCAGCAAGAAGTTGCAGCTAATCGTGCACAGATTACTCTCGACCAGAAATGGCTGTCCACTGTGAGGACTGCATTGAGCATTAGAGGAGGATACCCCAGGAAAGACTGTGAAGCCATATGTGGGCACACAGACACACACACACACACACACACACACACACACACACACACACACACACACACACACACACACACACACACTAGCAATTTACAGTAGCCAATTCACCTGATGTCCATGTTTTTGGAATGAGGGAGGAACCCACAGAGACAAGGGGAGGACATGGAAACTCAACCAGGGCCTGAAACCCATGATCCCAAACAAATATCTCTTCTACACTCTGCTTTTATTATTATTAAAAGCATAATTTTAAATTCATAGATGATCACTTGTGTACAGAGGCCTACTGCAATACCACTGTCTCTGTGTATGTGTGTGTGTGTTACAGAAACGCATAGAGAACTAGGAGAGATAAATGAAGCCTGGCTGGAAAGCTTTAACCAGCTGTGGAGGACACAGACGGGCGCTCAGGTTTGTGCAGCACTTTTTACAGGCGCAGGTGTGCACTTTTGTTATGCAAACCACGCAGCGCTGCTTTCACCTGTCTTTTGTTATTTAAATCTGCTTGTTTAGCTGTGTCAGTCCTCTGAGGGAGGACGAGCCCTATAAGCACATCTGCACATTAGGCCATGAATTGCAAAGTTCCAATGTGCGACCTCAAAGCAGAGCTCACAGACCTGTTCAACACCCCCACAGACCTTTCACGTATCAAACAGGATCTAAAAATCTCATTAGCAGCCACATTAAAATGACAGCTCAGATATATTTAGCTGATTAAAGAGCCTCCCTGAGAGAAATCTGATATATGATAAAATATAATTTTCAAAAATAATTAAATACACTACATGCACAAACGTACTGAAGTGTGAATTCATTACTTCTTCCAATATCAAGGGTATTTAAAAAAAAAAGAGGCTACCCTGCATTTGTTGGAGTAGAGGCAGCTGGATTCTGAAGCATTGCTGTGAGGATCTGATTTCATTCAGTAACATCAGTGTTAGTGAGGTTAAGATGTTGATCATCACCCCACCAGCATCCCTGATCCACTGCTGGGGTGTGTTTTACCTCTTAAGCTCATGCCTGCCATTAGGCATGGGTTCATGTTTACCTGCTCCAGCGTCCTATTCTTTTGGCAATAGTTCTTTACAGGGAGTAGACAAGCTGTGTGTGAATTTGCACATCTGTATCAGCAACACATGCAACATAAAGTAGAAAATTGATTGATTAGAGGAGGTGTTCACAAACATTTGAACAAATATAGAATTACTTTATATCTGTGATAAAGGTCACATTTTGAAAAGTATGACAAACATATACTTGGGCTCAAAAAATAGAATACTGTGGGGGGAAAAAAGGTGAATCAATAAAAAAATGAAACTAATTGTATATTTATTAACATTTAAAGTGATTTATTTCATGCTTTTTTGTTTTAAAGTTGATACTGTCATACGGAATTCTAATTTTCCTATATCTTGAGATTCTGGATTTCATTATAATTTTTTTTGAAAACGGGCAATTTTTATGTTTTTTATATGTTTAAATATGACCAAAATATATTGCTGCTGAATGAAAACCATGCATGTCCAAAATGGCAACATCACAGAAGAAAGTGCTCTAAATTTTGAATGGAAGTCAATGTAAAAGGGTAATTAAAGCAATTATACAGCATTTCTATTTGTCAATTCATCTAAAATGATGTACACAGTGTACAGAGCAGCTATATGGTTAAAAAGAATTGAGAAAACTAAAAATGGTTTTGAAAAGCAGTGAAATATTTAATAATATACAATTCATTGGAAAATGGAAACTTTTCATGGAAGTCAATGCAAAAAAATTATTCCAAGTTATTTTAGATGATTTCTATTGGTCCATTGATCATTACATTTTGAGAAAATTAAAGAATTCTGTATGGGTCAAAAGTTCAAAACACCTTCGTCTGAAAGCAGGTGCTTTCACATCCCCAAACCAGTGGTTCTCAAAGTTGAACTGTATATTAAAGCACAAGCTTGTGCACAGTGCACTGCTGAGCGTAACCAAGTCCATCAGCATGAATAAGTGAATGAATAAGTATAGATATTTACTCCCCCCTACACTGGCTAAAGAGCTTAACATTGGCACAACTTGCACAAAGAGCTTATTTAAAAAGGCCCGCTCTGCCTTTGTTTAAGATGATATACGGATTTCCATTAAAAGCACTTGAGCGCTTCCAGACTGGAAAATCATTTAAACACACAACGACAAAAGAGTGAAAAGCCTCGTACCGCCTCCGGGCACCCAGCATGCACATAAACCCCACACTGGGGAGTGGGGGTCGGGGTTTGGGGGCTCAAAACAGAGCCTGGAGCTATGGATACAAAAGGGTTAAGCTATCACTTCTTTGTGTGTGTGTGTGTGTGTGTGTGTGTGTGTGTGTGTGTGTGTGTGTGTGTGTGTGTGTGTGTGCGCGCGCGTGTGTTCTCCCCACCTACCCACCCCCCTCTTTCTCCTGCATCTCTACCATATGGACCTAATGGGGCAACATGCTGGCAGCTGGAGCCTCCAACAGTCACCTGTGTCCCCACAGAAGGGGAGGGAGCAAGCAAGAGAGAGAGCAATAGGGAGAGGGGTAGAGAGAGAGAGAGAGAGAGAGAGAGAGACAGACAGACAGAGAGAGAGAGAAAGATGGGGATGGGAGGGCAGCAGAGACAAAGGCGAGGAAAACAAAGGCTGCACCTGGTGCCTGTCAGTCCACACACACACCGACAATGCACACACATCTGTTCCTCTCCAGCAATGTAGGCGGCCGTGTGTGTGTGTGTGTGTGTGTGTGTGTGCGTGTGTGCGTGCATGCTCTGCAACAGGTTTCAGCCTCCATGTTTTTGTGTGTGTGTGTGTGTGTGTGTGTGTAAGTTGGCTTTGCTAATTGCACCAAAGCGATGCCCCTCTTGACCCCACACTTCTCAGCATTATTGAGATGAACTTTATGTAGAGCCTTCAAAAGGTCAGGGCTTCATTAAGCTCCATCTTCTGCATGGGTTAGAGAGTGTTCCAACAGCAGCTGATGGCACATGGGAATCTATTTTGATGTGAATCAGTATCAGAACAATATCAATAAACATGCTGAAAGAGGAATTGGAGGAATAAAAAAAATCAACAAATCATCAAATGACTCAGGAATACTCGGAGCATAAAGGCCAACGCTTGAATGCTCAATTTAAAGCATCCAAAATGGCGGATGCTCCATACAGTCAGGAAGTGTAGTTGGAAATGTATGCTTTCAGTCACTACACACTTTTCTGGACAAGCTGAGATACAGAATAGGCAGTAAAGTTAAAAAGCATGTGGACTGATGTGATATAAATAAATGTGAATGTTTTTCTTTACACTGGTACAATTCCATGATTAAGGGACCAAAAGAAATGCCCCAAAATGATCTGGAATCAAATGTTACATTGAAATGTATTATTCTGGAGATTTTTGTGTCACGCCAACTACAGTACATCCACCCACACAAAACCCTGTTTTCTAGCTGTCAATTTAATGGATGTACTCAGTTTACTACTCACACAGACATCTGTGTTTATGGTTGAGTCCAGGTGTGAAACATGCCATTGGCTCTGTGGTGTTAATCATCTCACATCACACCTATGGAGGAGACATTCAGTCTCAGACAATTCAATGGACAGCCACAACCCAGAAACCTCATCGACTACTGATACAGGCAAACATCTATAACTGACCAACAGGTCATTATTCTGGTTAATGGACTCGCAAAAATGCGAGACAATCCTATAAAAAGTGACAGCTTCACTTGCTTCCTCATAGTCCCATTGAACGGCAGGTCAAGCCCTGGTCCTCTCACTCCAATTGTGGGGTCCAGCAGAAGATTAACTGACTGTGAAGCTCTCAGGGGGCTCTGGTGAACGGTATGGGTTAAAGTTTGGATTGGGGTCAGTGAACACACCACAGTGGCAACTGGTAGTGCAGTCAGGCATAATTATTCAAATGTGTTCATCATAATGTTCATTCACTTCTACAAGTAAGATGTGTTCATTTAGATATCTTAGATTTTAGATGTAGACTGGTGTGTCTCATTCATTCAGTCATGTTTAGCAAATGTTTTTAATAACTTAACGTGTAATAATGTAATGATTACAGTAATGTGTGTATATATATATATATATATATATATATATATATATATATATATATATGGCCCATTTTTAGTCATATAGCCAACCCTAATCAAATCTGAGATCTGATGCTGTCAGAACTCTTAATGTGTAATGAAACTGCAGACAATTCAAATAAAGCATGAATAAATAACCTAATATGGAAAAGGTAGATTCACACTCTTGTGAAAGTGGTCAATCTATCAAGTAATTAAAATCAAAGTGTATGTTTTGTACCAATCATACTGATCCCCGTGTAAAAAAATCTCAAGTTTCTACCACAATTCCCGTCCTGTCTCCACAGATTACCATCTTTATGATTTGCTGTTGAACCCCATTGACCCCGAGAGGACCAGGGGCCACACCGTTGAGTCCGAGGGAGTGGCGGGGACAATGGCCTTTTGAGCAGCACACACACACTCACAGCATCATAAAGCGGCTGTTTCAGAGCTAATCGGTTGGATCAATAGCTGTTCTGATGACAGGACAACAGTTATCGCAGCTCTAGCTCGCACAGCTAATCTGGTACTTCCTTCTGGCTGTGCTGGTCAACAGCTGCTCCATGTGTGTGTGCATGTGTGTATGTCCACATGTGCCTTCCAGATCAGTATAGATAGATTTCCCTTTGAATAAGCAGTAGTCTCAGGTTTGGCTTCGCGAGGCTGCTCAATAATGTGTGCCCAGTAGTCGTGCGCTTGGTTGGAAGTAAACTGTAAAATTAGGAATGCAGGAAAACATGCAAACATGTCTCTCACTCTCTCATGGAAGCCTGATAAATGGTAGCTGTCTATTACTAACAGTCCAAACCTCTGTAAATTTACAGGAAAGCAGACAGACAGTCTGCAGGGAAAATAACACACACACACACACACACACACACACACACACACACACACACACACACACACACACACACACACACACACACACACACAGCACTGTCAGTCTGACAGTATGCAGCGTGTTCTGGTGTGTGTCTGTCGGGGCTTGCCTGGAGATTGTGTTTGCTAAGATTCTGCAGGCCTGCAGTGACAAGCAGTCTGCAACAAACACAGCTCTGAGCACAACACAGCACCGCTCCCAGTTCAATCCTGTGAAATTTTGATGCTGCTAAACACAGCTATGGGAAACATTCAGAGAAGCAAGCGAATGCAGATGGACTATTCTGCCCCGGTGGAAATTCATCTATTACCACTGTTGGATGACCGGTGGTAGGTTATATGGCACATTACTGAGCATTAGGATATTCTGACTAAACATAAAGATCATCATCTACCTCAAATTAGTTGTGCAGGTCCGCCACCACTGCCACATATTATCCAACACTCTTGGTACAATTAATTGTATTCAGTATTTTTTGTAAAACATGTAGTGAAATAATTAGAAAATTAATTAGTATATTTTAGTTAAAACAATGATATGAAGAAAAATATATTGATATAGTTGGTCAGCATTTATAACCTCTTAGCCCTGTGTTAACCTACACTCTCATAATGACATTACTGTAATAATAATAATAATAATAATAAAAACATCTGTTCAATAGGTCATGGTTACCAAATAATGTTTCTGCATGAGGATTAGTGCTGGGTGAGAAGACCTGGAACTGAACATTTTACCTCAACTGCAAATAAATAATTATTCTGTTATTATAATAAACCCACAATTCAAGGGGTTACATTTTGAGTATACAGGGCTCCCAAATAGCGCAAACGTCTAAACATTGACCCTTTCATTGGACGATTGTTGAAAGAACTGTCATTGCTGTCTCTGGGTGGGTAGGATGGTCCTTCGTGATGGGGAGAGTCCTAACTACTGGGTGGGAATTGGAAATGATAAATTGAGTTGATTATAACATTATGCTCTTTTATGTGTAACACTGTAAGTCATGCGCACTATCATAGGCAGATCACTATATGTATACTGTACATGGTGCTCAAATTGTGTTGTTTAGTGAAGCCAAAGACAAAATCCCTTCCTTTGATGGTTGTATTCCACTCCATTTAGACATGGCATGAGAACATATCTTCCTGAATGATACAAACATCACACAATGTTAGTACGTGTGGCTAAGATTTCAGTGTGTTCTCCTGATTTCGGACCAATATCAATCAGACTGGTAGCATCATTAACTCCACTCACACTCTGATCTCTGAAATTTCACCTAAAAGTTGCTATATTGGTTAAATTGGGACTAAACTCAACAATTAAAACATCCAATTAATGTTTGATCAGTTGCAAAGTAAATAAGACAGAGCGTTGATGCCAGGGATGGATGGATAAGAGAAAAAGGATTGCTGGTGGAAGGACGTCTCACTCATTCTCAGATTTCTCCAGCATGGCATTCTCTTGTGCAGGGTTCAAGCATGTGCCACGTGGATTAGCAAACATGAGCCTCCAAAAAAACAAGAATCAACTGCTCTTAAACGGTGTGATCAGAAACCCAGACAATGAGACTATACCAGTTAAAATAATACCAGTGTGTCCGTCAAAATAACATCAGCTCTCGGGTCCCCCTATAAACAGCCCCTGTAGACCCTCCAGCTCGTCGCTGTTTAAATATCATCACCATGAAACCGTGAAAACCTTCTGCATTCAAATACAACCAAAGCAGGTTATTCTGGCAGCTGTGACAGAAGACTGGCTACAATTTAAAAACACTGTCTGTTCCTCCAGCATTGCATTGACAGAAAGATGTGAAAGACTCAGAAGGTTGTTGGGTTTAGTATTATAAGTGAAGGTGTGAAAGCAAGAGGCACTGGCAGCTTTACAAATACAGAGACAGACATACACACAGAACCACTCCTCACCTCACCTCCTTGATAGGATGGTCCTGGTAGCTTTTTGCCTGGTTCCAAAAAAAAAAGAAAAAAAAAAGAAAGAAAAACAAAACAACCCCACAAAAATGATGGGCTCCCTGCGTTCTGGTCGCCTTACAGCTTCTTTTTTCTCCTGCCCTCTTTCCTCTCCTTCATATGTGGGGCATGTGTGTGTAAGCCCCCCCACATATGTGAGCAGAGTTACTCTCACAGCCGGAGAAACACAGATGGAGCCCAGATGGGTGAGGAGATTCGGCAATACTTCTTTATTCCCTCTCTCGCTCGCTCTCGCCCTCTCTCTCTCAGCTTGTAGCTCTCTCTGTTTCCATCTCTCCACTTTCGTTCGTCCTTCTGCCGCCCTGCTATCTCACTTTCCCTCCTCTATTAACAATCTCAATTGCTCGCTCTCTCCCTCCCTCTCTCTCACCCCCCTTCACACACATCCAAACACATGCACAAGCGCGCGCACACACACACACCCTTCTTTCACAGTGCTCAATCAGAGAGTGTATCCTGCTGGGATAGTGACACGCCCACTTAGTGGCTCCCAGCCAATCAGCTGATAATCTATTTAATGTATTTAGTGAGGCGGGCCAGGCGATTAACATAACTAATTGTTCTGGCACTAAAAGGTCAAACAAAGTATGTGCCAGTTGCAGGAATGGGGGAGGTGTGAATAAATGAGTGTTTTGCACTGAAAGATGCAGATTCACCACTCTATTTAACTGTATTCTTTAAACCTGTAAACAAAAAGTTTACAGAGGTCAATGTAAAGATTCCCTACCAATGGAAAAGGTTCTTTTTTAAATAAAAATGAATCTTTATCAAAAAACAAAAAAACAAAACACCTTATCTATGGAATTAGTCATTTGAAACACCTTCATTTTTAATAATCATTTAATTGAAAAATAGAAAATAGATATCTAATAAGGCATATAAGGTTAAACCAGTGAGCCTTCTGGGTATAATTCTGTTTGTAGAGGAAACATGATAAACAACTGATTATATAACACATTGAAAATGTAACAAAAACTATACGTTTATTGAAAAATGTACAACTTTAGAACTTGTAAACAAATCGTGAGTCTATAATGGTCCAAAAGGAATGCAGAATATATTGACTTAACAGCCAAAGAAAAACACAAACACAGAAACACACACACAGGGTGACCATGAGCAGCAGACCATGAGGTGCTAGATGTCTCAGTTTGTAGACAGGACTGAATGAGGTGTGAACTAACTGCTAAAAGACTGGGAGTGAGTTCAGCATCTGAGAACTTCCTTATTGACTCATTGACGGATACACACCTTCAATGACATACAGCTACTGTATAAGAGTGAGTAGGTGTGTGTGTGTGTGTGTGTGTGTGCGTGTGTGTGTGTGTGTGTGTGTGTGTGTGTGTGTGTGTGTGTGTGTGTCTTCAGACCTCTCCCGCTCTGTTTCACCAGGTGCAAGTCTTCATTTCACCAGGTGTGGAAAGTACACACTCAAACACACACACATGCATTCAGAGTCACACACTGAGTGAACTGACGTTATCAGAGAGAGAGATCATCTGCTGGAGTTCACACGCTCCCCCTCCGTCCACATCTACTTTTAGCAAAATAAACAGAGTAACAAATGAGACAGACAGACAGACAGACAGACAGACAGACAGACAGACAGACAGACAGACAGACAGAGAGAGAGAGAGAGAGAGAGAGAGAGAGAGAATATCACAATCCTCTGTTCATAAATTATACTGTATTCCTACCATGACCATGTTATGATGCATGTGTGTGTGTGTGTGTGTGTGTGTGTGTGTGTGTGTGTGTGTGTGTAATATCCGTGGAAACAGCTGTGCAGCCGTTCTTCACACAGCTGCACATGGGAAGTGTTTCTCTTCCCAGGCTGAGACGAGCCATGATGAAACTGACCCACACACATGGGACAACACACACTGCAATGCGTGTAACACTTTATTATAGTCAGTCAACTTACACAGTTCCACACTTACACCACCAGTTACTCACAACCCTCCTGCTGTTCTCACACACTCCTAAGCATCTCAATAGTTAGAACTAAGGATGGACAATAATCTCAATCAGATCAGCACGTAAACGTACTGGATCAGAGGGTTGTGGGTTCAATACCTTGATGCCACAGTTGCATCCTCAAGCAAGGCCCTTAAACCTCTGTACTATAACTTTTCTAGTCCCAGTACAGAAATACTGCAGACAGAATAGGACTCTCACGACCAGATAAACATCAACCTATTGGCACCAAGCCTAATGCCAGGTGTCGGCTAGAGGCTAGAGAGCAACACAGCATCCAGCATCTTGATCTCGCTAATCCTCGTTACTGAATGCAACCAAATTGACGACCTTCCCTGGACAGTAGAGGCAGTTACTCCGACACAAGCAAAGCAAACTGTTTTATACTCGTTTTCAGAAGAACAAATCAACTGCAGCCTTTGTGGTTTATATGTGATGTGTCCATTTTGTTGCTGCTGTACCTTCTCTGGTGCTGCATCCAGCTGGATCACAAATGCTTATCAACAAAACTTTTACTTTCTGGATTTTAATTATGTTTTCTATGCTGTTTAAACTTGGTACATGTAGAGCACTGTGAGTTGCAATTTTGATGCAGGCAAGTTGCTCATTATTGTTATCTTTTCTTTTCTTTTTTTTTTTTTTTTTTTTTTTACAGTACATGAACACAAGCATTGGGGGAAGCAGTGGGGGTATTAACAAAATTTTAAAAAGTAATAACACAATAACAACAACAACACAATAATCATCATGGGCAACATTATGTCAGTTATAGGTTCTAAATGTCGCTGTCGATTAATTGCCCAGCCCTAGTAGATATTCCAGTGAACATCTGAGTTTACAACTGGATTCAACGCATCTTGCACTCACTAAACAGAACTATGGGACACTTTCACCCAATTTTCTGTACAGTTATCTGGCTGCAGTAAACCCTTTCCACCAATCTGCTGCTTCGACACATCCATTTAGTGTCCTTTAGTCCTAGGTATTTCCCTTACTTGGTTAGTTCTGTGTGTTTATTGTATTGATTGTCCTGTACGCATCCTGCCGTGACTTGTATCTGCACTTAGCAGTGCTGCTGGATTGTGTTGCCCCCTGGAGAGCATCATTGTTTACACAAGTTATACAGCGCAATGACAATAAAACCACTGGACTTGACAATGACTGAAATATTATACCAGTCTCAGCCAACATAAGAACAGAATAAGAATTTAACAAAGATTGTGTGTTGTATGTGGATGTGTGTATTGGTATTGTATACTCAAGTGTGTATTGTATACTCAATAAATTGGGGGGTCAGAGCCCATAGCCCTGTGTTAATCGGAGTTTACACCCACTAACTTCATTTACATGTTAATAAAGAGCCATAGACCTCTACCCTTAGAAGTTTAGGACCCATGCCAAAGGAGATAATGGGCGAGAGTGAAGTGTGTTCATGCACATTTGAGATAACACAACTGAGGAGCCAAGAAATAATTGGCTGCATACAAAAACTAGCAAAAAATAAATTAAAAAGTGGCAAAAAATTATTTTTTCTTCTGAGACTATTTTACCTCACATTTCTCTGCATATTACGCAGATCCCTCCATCCTGAGGAGATTTTTAATCATTGGTTTTAATGAAAAGTAAAATCCTGTCTCACCAGGTTAGTGTACTAAACAAGCCTAAACATCTTTACGTATAATAAGCCCATAAAATGAAGGGGTTCGCTTTATAGCTGCTCAGGTCACCACAGGTAGGATGACCTTCATATTTCTCAGAGCAGGACGTGAAGAACCGTGCAGCAAACTCTCCAGTCCAAACAATGCCAACTCTGTTTATTTCTACAAACTTCAACACCACCATTGCTCAGCTGCAGCTCGTTTGTATCGGTTCTGTTCTCCACAGCAGGCCTGATTACTGAGACATATGCTGGGGAAGGTGGACATTAGTCAGTTTAACTGTAACTCAGGGCTCAAACACATCATGGTTTGATTTAGGGCTGTAATCCACACAATAAGGCCTTTCTACGATCTGCAGCACCATGTCCTTCCAAAAACAGCGCGGTTTAGAGCTCAGCTCAGCTACAGACTCGACTGGGAGTTGAAACTGAGAACGAAGGCATAATAAAATGCAGTGGATTCCACACAGAAAGGGTTATAAACATGTAGTTCACCTTTCAGC